>JANHFR010003269.1:27692-42821 GCA_032468015.1 Mimophis mahfalensis | reverse complement strand
CCATCCTTCCGAGGTAGGTAAAATGAGGACCCAGATTGTGGGGGCAATAAGCTGACCTTGTAAAATGCCGCTTGGGGTGGGGGCGAGAGCCCTAATGAGCAGGCATATGCATGGGATGAGGGCTGTTGCTAAAAACACATTGTAAGCAGCCCTGAGTCTTCGGAGAAGGGCGGGATATAAATGGGATTAAAATAAATAAAAATAAATAAATTCCTTAAATTTGTTAACAAGGCATCTGCCATTAGGAAGATGTGGATAACCACGGAGAAAGATAATCTGACACCCTCCACCCTCCAATGGTTAGAATATCAGCTGCATTGGCACAATATTTCTTAGAGCTTTGCTTGGAGACTCATCCTTCTTTATTTATTTTTATATCTGATGAAATTTTTCAGAGCAGTAACATGAATTATTATTTTTTTGCTGTATTCTACATTGCTGTATGCATTAATCTTAACACAGCATGTTCTAAACCACTCCCCGTGTTTCATCCACAGTTCATAAATCTAATTCAGCTCTGTAATTTTTTAATCTATGATAAATAGGCCGTGGAAAATTAATGGAGATCACTTGTACAATGATCCTATATTCATAATCCTACACCAACACTGATATTGTACAATATACTGTAGTTATGTTACATAATACTACATTGTGTAATTATTATAAATATTGATTTTCAGGTTGAGAGAAGAAAGTTTGTAAAACATTCATCTTTATAAATACTCTCCTTTTATGTTGTCTTTGAAAAACTTGGTCTGCTTTACTTAATTACTGTAAGATGTTGCATAAATGTTGCGGTACTGTTGATGTAGAAATTGTGCATCAGTGAAAAAAAACAATAATCAGCTGTTTTGCCCCTTTTGTAAACCTACATGGATCTCCTAAACCTGTTACATAGTAATTATGTTCAGCAGTGGACCCTAATCTTTCTGGCTTGGCAGGGAGGAGGGGGTGGTATTGTATGAATGGTAGGCATGTGCGTGACTGCCAAGCTCCATTTGCACAAGCAGTGCCATATATATGCCCACTGCTTGCACAAATGGAGCTGCAAGCACCCGCCAGTCACTCAAGTGGGGCTGCGCTTGTGTACCTGCCCTCCACTTGCACAACCCGGTTCCAGGTGGGCCATGGCTTGGGAGCTGGGGACCCCTGATGTACAATACTTGGAATCAGAAATGAACATTCATTAAAATTAATAAAACTTAGCTGTGTGGGGAAAAGATATATTAAGAATAATTTATAACAGTTTTTCAGTTTTTCTGAAGAAAAAGCCCTGTTTGTATACGTGCTGACATTTTTATTATCAGCCAAATCCTGAATTACATTCACTTAGTTTTGTTTCTCAGTTTATATAGAAGTGCACAAAATGTGAACCATCCATCAGCTACTGTGTAAATTATGATACGTTCATTTATGTAGCCTGCTGTAATTCTAATAATTGTAAACCATTTTGGGGAATGTGTACTAAAAAGTGGTGTATAAATGTAATAAATAATGTTACTTATCCTTCAAAACAAAACTTGGAGATGATTAATCCTAACCATGCTGTTTGTTTAATTGGCATATAAAGCATTGAATTGTATATAATGATGCTTCTTCCATGTTTTGTTCAAAGCAAGTTTATCTGAACTGGCTTCTAAGTATATAAGTAATTTTATAACACCCCGAATTTTCAACTGCCCTTTCATTTGACCCAGATTGTTGAGAGCAATATTGCTGACTCTGTAAACTGCTGCAAAGCACTATGAAGTGGTATGTAAACCTAAGTGCTGTTGCTATTTGTACTTGTATCCAATAATAACTATCCAACTGTGTTTGCATACAACTGAATCAGAATTTTGAACATATCAGGGCATATCAGAGCACCATGTTCTGTGGATACAGCCTGTTTACTGTTTGCTTCTCTGATTAGTGTGTCTATATAGACACATGCCTGCACACATGCAGATGGAGACATTATGTGCTATGCCTGTTTTTACCCCAACTTAGTGCACATGGTTTTAAAAGACCCCTTTTTTGTGGAATGAAAAACGCGTAGTTAAAGATGAAATTATATGGGGAGGACAATGGCTAAAGCTTCTTCCCCACTGCACCTGTTCAGAATCTCTGTTTTAGTTCCACTGTTAGCAAAACAAGTACATTTTTTCTGTGATTCAGCTGGTGAACAAGGAAAAAACAGGTAAGTTCTCCAATTTAGTACTGTAATTGGGTCTGGATTTCTGGCTGTACATTGTTAACAGTTGTAGATCAAGTCACACACATGACCTGACCTGATTTATGGTACTTTTTTGCAGTGGACATTAAGTGAATCACCATGGTAATTAAGCAAATCCATGTTAGTTGGGTATACTGCAGTCATAAGTCTTCCAAATGGCCATTTTTGCTGGAAACCTGAAAAAACTGCTGCAAATTGCAGCTATGGGACACTGCAACCCTGTAGTAAAGTAGTAAAAATGAGCCAGTTGCCAGGCACCTGAAATGCTGTTGTGCTATCATGGTGTGTCTATGTGTGCCACATTTCACAACAATCAGAAATGCTTTATGGACATATTACACAATTATTACACATATTACACCTGTAACAGAGTTTCATATTTGGCACTCGGTGCCAAAAAGGTTCGCCATCACTGCTAGCATGTCATCTTTCCATCTCTGTCATGTCTTTCCTTAATATGTAGAATTTTCCAGCTTTGCAACCCCTAGATCCATGATGGCGAACCTATGGCATGCGTGCCAGAGATGGCATCCAGAGCCCTCTCTGTGGGCACATGTGCCATCACCAGCTGCTCTTCGGGTTTCTGGCATGGCCAGAAAATGGCCTGAAAACTGGCCCAAGACTGGCTTGAAAACGGCCCCCAAAATGGCCAACAATGCCCAAAAAAAACAGGCATGTGTGCACCAGCCAGCTGGTCTTCAGGTTTCCAGTGCTCCAGCAGACGCACATGCATACGAATGCATGTGCATTCTGGTTTGGGCTCTCAGTGTTGAAAAGGCTCGCCATCACTTCCCTAGAAAGTTACCCTTGCTTCATGAAATTAGCAAGAGAAGATTAGTTTTCCAGGCATCAAGCTATGAGTGAGGCTACAGGAAAGACCCCTTTGTAAGCAGTTCCCACATATTTGCTTATAGCATATAGAATGTGTGGCTAATATAGTTTTCAACCTGTGGCTTAGAGTTTAGTCTGTTATATGAACCGAAGCCTATTGTGGTTTATTTGATCAATAATATGTCACCACAATTTTCTAACATATGTTTGTCCAAATGGAAAGATCAGCTGTTGGGAAATCTGACCAGGATTTGGATTCTCAAGGTGAGGAATTCATGGGACAAATTTTAACTTGATTTTCTTAGTTGCATTTTAGGGAAATGGCTTTATACCATCTCACCTAAGTGATTCTAGAATTTAGATGGAAATTGTTCCATCAAAAACTGTGCTTACACTGGAATAAAAATCCAGTTGGCGTTTCTTGCAATATTTGAATGAGAAGGAGGTTTTTGCTAGCTATGATAGTAGAGAAAGGGTTAAACTTTACTCATTGGTTCTAATCATGCTCAGTTACCCTTTCTACTTCTTTGCTGATGTAAAAACACTAACAGAATTTAAAAGTAACACTTTTAGTGTCACGTACATAGGTTGGTCAGACAGTATCGAATGCAATAAAACAACAGAGAAAGCACATGCCACATGAATGAGTGCTATGATTGAATGCATTGTGTATTGATCTGTGGACTAAATAACACATTCTAGTGTGTAGGGGTGTGCAATCAGATAGAGGAGACAGGCAGATTCTTGGGCACTAAAGAGAAATTAGTAATGTCTTGTTAAAGATAAGCTACTTCTTGGGTGGCTGTTTCTATACTGACTTCTAGGTTGCTCCTCAAAATAGTCTCAGAATGACTCACGACATTCGAAGTAAAACACTGAGAGTAACTAACACAAAATTGAAAAAAAAATAAGACTAAAGATTGAAGATTGGATAAAACTGGCTTCAGTTAAAATATTGTGATCTCAAATTAGGAAGGAAATGATAACTGAAGTTAAAGAGTGATCGTTTGATTTCACAGTTGCTTTCTGCTCAAGAAGATACTCATCCTTTATCTGAAAGTGTTTCAAGGACCTTTGTTTATTCAGAAGAGTAGAGTGTTGGGGGGTGAATGAGAAATTTGGAGACCGATTTGCTTCCAGCTCTCCTGGTTTTTGTTAGGAATTATTTGTCATATGGGTGTTTATTGCTTGACAACGACAGCACTACCTGTTGCTTTGCATGTGTGAATGAGCCAAGAAGATCAATCACTTTGTTAAGGTATCTCTTCAGTCACAATGCTTGCTGACTGTAAACTGTTCAGTCATAATATACAGTTATGATTGGATCATCATTGCTTAGTTAACAGTGATTTGTCAAATAATTCGTAATTTGTATTGACATTGTGTTACAGCATAAACATAGTTTACAAACCAGAGTGGCTAGATTTACTATACATAGCACACCAAGCCAAAACCGAACAAAGCTATTACTTAATGTTGGAGTGGACCATATGGTGGGACCATAAGTGAAGTTTGGGAGTCCATTAGTTTTTATTGTCATATTCCTTTATTACAATTATCACTTTAAAACTGGCATATATACAGGTACTCCTCGACTGACAATTGTTTAGTGGCTGTTCAAAGTTACAATGGCACTGAAAAGTGACTTATGACCATTTTTCACACGTACAACGGTTGCAGCATACCCGTGGTCACGTGAATAAAATTTGGATGCTTGGCAACTGACTCATATTTATAATGGTTGCAGTATCCCAAGGTCATGTTTTGTAACCTTCTGACAAGCAAAGTCAATGGGGAAACCAGATTCACTTGACAATCAAGTTAATAATTGAATAACTGCAGTGATTCACATAACAAACGTAGCAGGAAAAGTCGTAAAAATGGGGCAAAACTCGCTTAACAGACTTCTCACTTAACAACATAAATTTTGGGCTCAATTGTGGTCATAAGTCAAGGACTAACTGTAAGACCATATTCCTCATTCAAATATTCTGTATTGGTGGAACTAAACAAACTACAGTACATTATGGCTTACTACAGTGCATGAGTCCAGCAACTGTACCTGATTGAGCAAATCATATCAAATCATACTATAATACAAGATGTGAACTCCTCTTAAGAACCATTCTACTTTACAGTCAAGTTTGTAAAGCCACTGGAGACTCTCACGGATTTTAGGATAGTCCTACCCTTTCCTTATAAGTTATGAGTTTGGAGTATAGAATTGCAAAAAAAAAAAAAAAAAAAGAGTAAGATTTGTAAAATGCAATGATATATTCCTGGATATAAAAACATACTAAGGCAAAGCAAAGTTAATTATGGTTTGAAAGGACCACCATGCTTAACACATTGGGACAGAGTTCCCCAACATCTCCAGCTTTGCGGACCAGTGGTGGTGGGGGAGAGGGAATGGTTCCTCGTGAGCAGCCAGAAAGTGCGCACACAGCTCCCATTGGTGCAAGCAGCATGCATATGTGCCTGCCACTCACTCAAATGGAGCCCGAGCACACTTGCCTACTGCTTGTGGAAATGAGGATGTGCTTGCATGCACTCACCTGTTTCTATGGCCCGGCTACAATCCTTCATGGTCCACTAGTGGGCTGTGGCCCATAAGTTGGTGACCCCTGCATTAGGGCATAACGGCCATGTTTATATAGGACAACTATTGGCTTGTGGAGGCTTCATTAGTATGAATGAACTAAAAAACTGTGGGCCAAGTGACCCAACCATTTAATCCCACAGAAGTTGAACTAATTTTACTGGCTAGACATGTCAACTTGGGGTCAGTTGAGGATGAGTATTTTTGTAATGCACTAATCCTGTTTCCACCAGTACAGATTAAAAAAATAAACCTTCCGGCTGGGGAAAAAAGAAATGAAGAAAATGGGAAGTGGGGAAAGGAATTGAAAGCCTGGCCTGGAGGAGTAAGAATATAAAACCTAAGAGTAGGAGTGTTGTATGTGGCTACAAAAATCTGGACAAGAACTAAGGATAGAGTTAGAATTTCTTTGCCACCATGTACTTTTTAGCTGACAACCTTATTACATTTTTTTTTATTACTTCTAAATATAGAAAAAACAAAAGCTGTTTAGGTAAGCTTGTCTTGTGTTCTTGTTCTAAAAGCGGGATTTTGCCCAAGACAGAAACTTTGCATCTTTCTCAAGCCATTGCGAAACACAGCCAAGAAGTAAGAGAAGTATGAATCAAAGCTTACTGGATGTCATCATCAGAGAGAGGAACTGAAATTTGTGGAAATAAAGTTGCATGGTTTTAATTTTTGAAAATGTAGAATTTACTTATCTTCTAGTTCCAGGTAGAGCTTATTTTGCAGTGTGGCTCTGGATTAGTACTTGCAGAGAAAGACCACAGTTTAATATCTCTGGGAAGTAAAGTCCTATAGAATGCGATAGCGATGTTTCTATATTGTAATAAGCTATGGTTAAACGTTTATTGAACGAACCACAAGTGGCTGGATTTCCATAATCTGCTAAGCTAATACAAACAGACCAAAGCTTAACATAATGTGCAAACCTAGTCAGTACATATTTTGGAGGGCATTGTTTGTAAGATATAAGAATAAGGTTTGATGTTTGCATCTCTGCATACTGGAAAGATTGCTTAGCAAAAATAGACCTGGGCAGAACACCTTGCCCATAACCCTTGAATAAAAATTAGAAGGTATGAAAGGATAATCTGATTTAGTCCTACTCAGTTCCATTATTTTCAAGCAAGTATGAATCGGACTGCAATATTAATTCACAGTTCGGGCGGTGACTTTCTTACAAAGCCATTAATGAGCCATGTATGGACATAAGCATTAACATTAAACAGTAGCTGAGGTCTATATTTTCCCCAAAATAGCAATAGCAATAGCAATAATAGCAATAGCAATAGCATTTAGGATTATATGTTGCTCCATAGTGCTTTATAGTACTGTCTAGGGAGTTTACATTATAAGCAATATTTGCATATTGTCCCCAACAATCTGGGTCCTCATTTTATGACTTTGGAAGGATGGAAGTCTGAATCAACTTTGAGTCCTGTTGGGATTGAACTAAAGGTTGTGGACAGAGTTTGCCTGCAATACTGCACTTAAACACTGTGGCACTAGAAATCCTAAAAATGACTAGAAAAGAATGAGAAATTTTTTCAACCGGTAGAATGCTGCTTCTTCAAAGTTGTTAGCTTGACATATGTCCCATTTCTAGATGAACACAATGAAGAGTAACATAATTCCCAAGAACTAAATGTTTGTTTTCTTTAGATTAGGTGTGTATCTAGCTACACATAGGATATGTGTATACCTTCAACTCTTGGTTGTGTTACTTGAGAATGATACCTGATTATTTTATTTATAGGCTACATATATTTAGTTACTCTATTTTTATCTTACTCTCACTCAGGTGGACACAGTCTGCCAACATTTTGAATCAGCATGATATTCTAAGCCACAAATAAACACATGAACAAGGTTTGCACAGTGTAGTGTGCTAGTCTAAAATGGTTTGTTTCTAGTTCAGTGTGTTGTGCAGAACTAGTCACTGAATCAGAAGAGCTACCGTAAATTTTGGACCATAAGACTCACTTTCCCCCCCAAAAAAGCGGGGGGGGGGGGGGGGCAATGAGGGTGCGTCTTATGGTCCGAATGCTGTCCAGCACACGCACAAGTGGGGTCAAGCACTCTCAGAACGATGGAGCTAAATATTTTAGTATACCGGTACTATTTGGTTCAGAATATTTTTGTCTTGTTTTCCTGCTCTAAAAACTGGATGCTTCTTATGGTCAGGTGCGTCTTATGGTCCGAAAAATACGGTAATTTTGAGCTGGCAACCTCTTTGGTAGCAGAGTGGACAAATGAACTTTCCATCACCCTGGGCTTTGTAAAATATTCAGAAATGGAAAGCAATATTGGACCCTGTCTTTCCTCCAAGGAATGCAGGAGAACTGTAGCTGCATAAGAAACCCTTAAAAATGGCATATTCATTTATTTATTTATTTTCAAATGTTTTTATGCCAGCTTAGTCATCTAACGCTAAGCAGCATGCAGGAAGACACACAATAATTCAAAAGCTTCTCAAATATATCAGATAATACTAATAATAAATAGCATTAACATAACTTCAATGTATTCATATTGTCCTAACAACTTGTTGTTGTTGTTATCTGTGAATTCATGTCCGACGCGTCATGACCCCATGAATAATTTTCCTTCAGGCCGTACTGTCCTCCAGCATCCCCCAGAGTCCATTTAAGCTCACACCGACTGCTTCAGTGACGCCATCCAGCCACCTCATTCTCTGTCGTCCTCTTCTTCTTTTACCCTCAATTTTTCCCAGCATTAGGCTCTTCTCCAGTGAGTCCTTTCTTCTCATTTGGTGGCCACAGTACTTAAGTTTCATCTTCAGGTTCTGGCCTTCTAAAGAGCAGTCAGGGTTGATTTCTTGTAGGACTGACCGGTTTGATCGACTTGCAGTCCAAGGTCTCGCAGGAGTCTTCTCCAGCACCAGAGTTCAAAGGCCTCAATTCTTTGACGCTCAGCCTTCCTCATGGTCCATCTTTCACTGCCATACATTGCAACTGGGAAAACCATCGCCTTGACTGGATGCAGGGTGTTGTTGGCAGGGTCATGTCTCTGCTTTTCAGTATGCTGTCTAGATTTGGCATAGCTTTCCTTCCCAGGAGCAAGTGTCTTTTAATTTTAATTAATTTCTTTTAATTTCTAATTATAGTTGTCCTAACAACTATAGTGCCCTATAACACCAAAATATCCAGATTCATCTCAATTTCCATTCTCCTCTCAGACCCAAATGCACATCTAAAAACCAATGCTTTAAAATCTTGAACATTGCTATCCTGTTCCAACATGCTCTACAAGGGACTGTCTTTCAGGATCAGTCAGGGGCTGTATTAGGGTCAAAGTTCAACCTATCTGGTAGAAGCATATTATGGTAGAAACATATTAGTGTGGTAGGCCTTACAATGCTCACCTGCAAGCTTTCAAGTGCAGTCTAGAGTGCTGATAACTAATCTATATGGGGTGGTTGGCAAATTAGCTGCAGGTCCTCATTTTCCAATTGTAATTGGCTGAACCACTTCAATATATCCCACTACCTACTGGAGCACAGAATGGGAGTCATCAGAACCCTACACCACTGAGCTGAAGGCATGCAAAGCTGGGAAAGAATAAGAATGAAAACACATCAAGGAAGCCCTTAGAACATGTCTATCCCAAGTGGGCCTTAGAACATGTCTAACCCAAGTGGCCTCATATCTCCAAAAAATCCTATAGGAGCACCTCCATAATAGTCAATGATGAGAACAATAAACAAAGCAAAGTTGTCATTCCATACGTTGCAGGCATATTAGTAAAGCTCAGGAGGATCTTCAGCCAATACAACATATGTGCACACTTCAAATCCAAGAATACACTAAGGCGGAAGCTTGTCCACCCCAAGGACAAAACACCCAGACACTGAGCAATGTGGTACATTCAGTACAGTGCAGTGAGCCATGTGCAGATTTTGTTTGGGGCTTGTGGTCACATGGCTAGTTAGCTCCAAGCCATGTAGTACTTTAAAGATGATCACCAGCACCTTTCCAGCTTGTGCCTGCAATGACACCCCCTCAGGGTTGTTATAACAGAACCAGGTTGCCCCAATTAGTATGCTGCCCACTACATTTTGGGTTACAGTTTTCAGTGATCTTCAAGTGATCTTCAGTGATCACTTTATGGAAGATCACTTCAGTGATCTTCAGTGATCTTCCATAAAGAGGGCATTTCTGTAGTCTGCTTGAGAGGTAATAAGGTTAATAAGGATCCGTGGTGGTGCAGCGAGTAGAGTCCTGTATGCAGTACTTAGCTGCCAGCTGCCTGCAATTAGGCAGTTCAAATCCCACCAGGCTCAAGGTTGACTCAGCCTTCCATCCTTCCAGGGTGGGTAAAATGAGGACCCAGATTGTTGGAGGCAATAGGCTGACTCTGTAAGCCACCTAGAGAGGGTTGAAAGCCCTGATAAGCGGTATACAAATCAAATGCTATTGGTATTGCTATTATGAATGACTGTAGCCAGGGTCCTCTTCTTGCTTATCTAAGCAAGATGAGTTGATAGTTGAGTTCCTGCACTACATTAAGTTGTGTTTGTTTGTTTGTTTGTTTGTTTGAATATGCTACAGTGGTTATGTTTACACATAACCATCTTAAATTATTAAATAATGATTTAAAAGCTAGAGTTGAGTTTGTACATGTGATGGCAACGTAAGCAAATCATATTTTGGCTTGATTGCAGAGCACATGCCTCAACCTAATTTACCACACTGTGCTTTCTGTAGACAAAAGAGGACTAGGCTATTAAATCAGATTTTATTTGAATAGGTTGCATATTGGCCTTTTCTCTATTCGTGATCTTAGCTGCATAGATCAAAATATTTGCAGTTTAAGGGAAAAAAATGAGGAAAATACATTGTGGGTTTTTTTTCCTCCTTTTTTTCTGAAACATTGTGGGGTTTGTTGTTTTATCCACCTTCCCGCTCCAAAAAGAGTATAATGGCTTAGAGTCAGTCTTACTCCTTTCTTTTAATAAAGCGTTCTTTCCCTCTAGAAGAACATGGTGAAAGTGTTGATTTACACATCAATCACTGTCTACAGCTTTTCACAAATCTCCTAATTCTGTCCCCATTCTTAATGCAGTTGTTTCAATCTTCCCGGTTCTCTGGAGGATATAGCTATGGGGGGGAAGGGCAGACAAGTTGCAACTTCAAAGTGATTACTTAAAGTCTAGGCACACTTAATGTTGTTGCTAATTTGAATCTTTCACAGAAGATTCTCCTTCTGTGTCTGCATAACTTTATCCCCCACCTTGTAACCCACAAATGTTGCAGAATCTGTCTGTCTGTCTGTCTGTCTGTCTGTCTGTCTATCTGTCTGTCTGTCTGTCTGTCTAATGTATCGCCATCCATCCATCCATCTCCCATTTATTATTCTTACAAATCATTCAGTGTATTTAGCAGGAGAAGTAGAGATCTAACATGTTACAGTTAGTTAGCATTATCTCTTGTGTGAACCCAGACATTTCCTGTGTTTATATGCTGCACTAAACGAAGAGTGGCCAACAGAGACTGCAAGTCTACATGTGACCCCCAAGTGAGTTTGGAACACTGTAAAAATATTGTGAAATAAATACATACCTACAAATAAATATACATAGTACAAGTATGCAGACTTGATGATGATCCACTAGAGATTAGTTGGGCATTCAAAGGACCTAGAATGACCAAGCAATTTTTTCAGGGTTTCTAAAGCAAACATTTCTTCCCAACAAATTGATTACATACAAACGTATGTTGTGCGTGCATCACATTATACAAAAACACCAGTTGAGTATGGATCAGCTCTTTTTCAGCTCTGCTGCACCTTAGCTGGTATGTTTGCATGATATGACATGTGCGCAATGCGTGTTTGACAATAAAATGTAACCTAGAGGTGCAGGTAGGTGGGTGGGTGGGTTAATTTTAATAACCAGTTTGCCCAAACCAGTAGCTAATTTTAACAACCAGTTCACCCAAACCAGTAGGAAAGTTAACAAATGGTTCACCTGAACTGGACTGAACCGGTAGAAACGCACCTCTGTTCACAGGGCTAATCCTACCATTAGGTAGAGGAAGGAGGGAGGTTTTATTACCTATTTTCACCTTATCATGAATAAAAATGGATGACACACTGTCTCCTTTGCCTTCCGTAAAATTGCTTATTGGCCTTAGATGCAGGGGATGAAAATGTTAAATAAAATATTTGAATCTGTGGAGGTTATGCTCGATGAATCGTTGATGAGCTCCCAAAGACTCTAAGACACTTGTAACATTAGAAATGTATTTATTTTCATTAAAGATAATAAAGAACTATTTACATCTGACTTTGTTCTGAGGCTTTCATTTATATTCAATAATATCAGAGTATACCTCAACCTTGCCAGGATGGTGACTGTAACTATAAGAACCAGTAACGGTTACAAGAAAGTAGGAGCAGAGCACACAACAGATGACAGTTGCTGAGAGGGAAAAGCCTGTATTTATAGACTTGGTAGGTAACGCCCCTTTCAAGGTGATTGACAGATCTTTGAATATAACGGTCATTCCCGTTCTTTTATATATCAGGCCAAAGGCTAATACCTGTTAATGTATTTTATTTTAACAGAAAATGCTGGCCTGTTGCCATTGTTGAACGAAAGATTACTTGTTACTCAAGCTGAGGAACGCAAATGTTTTCCCCTGCTTCTGCTATACAGGAACATGAGGGATCACCCTAAATTTGAGAAGATAGATACAAGTAAAAAAACCCACAAGTGGTTGAAGAAATTATAGGACAAAAGAAAATAGCAATAACAATAGCACTTAGACTTATACAGCTCTCTCTAACCTGTTTACAGTCAGCATATTGTCCCTAACAATTTGGGTCCTCATTTTACCCACCTCGGAAGGATGGAAGGATGAATCAACCTTGAGCCTGATGAGATTTGAACTGCCAAATTGCAGGCAGCCAGCAGTCAACAGGAGTAGCCTGTAGTACTGCACTCTAACCACTGTGCCACCAGTGCTCAAAATAAACTGCTATGAACAACTATGGTAAAACTACCCTGCCAAAACATATCCAAAATATGGTTTATGTTTACATGCAAAAAAGAGGACTTTTGAAACAAACTATGTATTTTAAACATTTTTATTTCCATATGGGCCAACTCATTCCATGAGCCAACTCAGTATTAAAAAAATAGCTTACAGGTTCTAGATAAAAGGAATTACAACTTTTTTTGCATATTTTTTCTGAGTTGTGAATCAATAGCAGAAAACATGTATTAAAAAGGATTAAATGGTATTACAATAACCTACAGTGTGCTCTTCTTTACTGTCCCACTGATAGAAGTTCAATGCTTAAGTTAAGCAGCCTAAGTTGAAATAGGTTGAGAAAAGCAAACTTGCACAGACTAACCTGAATGGATGTTGCTGATGAATTTCTCCCTCTCCTTTCCTCTGAGATCAGGTCTTTAATAGGCTCCAAGCTACAAAAATCCTGCTAAAGAAGCAGTTATCTTCTTCTCTAAACTCTTATTGGTTCTCTTACTCAGGCAAAAGCAGCTCTGAATCCAATCTGGTTTGGGGAAATCAGCTGGTAAATGATATGAATAGCTATACCAGGGGTGTCAAACTCAATTTCACTGAGGGTCACAACAGGGTTGTGTTTGACCTCAGGGAGCCAGGGTTGGGCATGGCCAGCTCAATGTTACTCATGTTGGGGGCACCCGTGGTAGCCCAAGTGCTCTGCCAGGAAAAATGGGCTGCTGAGCTGCGTTTTCAGCTGTGGAGGCTTTCTGCAACCTTCTGCCAGTGATAATGGAGCTCAGGAGGGCCCTGGTCTTCCTGGGCTCCATTTTCACTGGCAGAGGCACCACGGGCCAGTGCTTCGCTGATTCTAAGCACCTGCAGGACTTGAGTTTGACACCACCTGACCTATACCATCTCAGAAAAGAGATTGACCAGTCTCTTCTTAAAAACCTCTAGTGTTGGTGCACCCACAATTTTTAGAGACAAGCTGTTCCACTGGTTAATTGTTCCTCACTGTTAGGAAGTTTCTCCTTAATTCTAGGTTGCTTCTGTTTTTAATTAGCTTCCAACCATTGTTTCTTGTCCTGATGTAGGTAAGAACTCTAATGATTCAGTTCTTTGGTTTTCTCTAGAATATAGATTTGCAGCTAATGGTATCTTACTCAGAGCATATTCTCACTCTCCTCAATTACAGAAAGTGTAACATAAATTGGGCAAAAAGTCCTTTAGAAACTGAACTTGCAGCCTTATATTACTGTATATATAATAGGTGTCATTGAAACAGGACTAATTGTTTCACAAAGGCCATGGGGAAGAATTGAATAAGAAGAAAATATCATATTTGGCCAAGGGGAAACCCATTTTGAATGCTGCCCTGAAAAGGGAAATTGAGATGTGGAAAACTCATCTGCTTCTGCTGGTGCCCTTTTCCCAGCAGTTCTTAGAGGATTTTCTAATTTTGTAGATCTAGTCTTTCTTTCCAGTAAATACAGTACTAATAAAATGATTAGTGAGCCTCTGTAGAGATCCAATAATGCTTGGTTTGGATTTCTAAATATGAATAAAAGGCTAAAGAGGATTCTTTACAAGAGCTTTCAAAGATCCTTTCCTTTACCAATTAGATGTTCAATTAGACCTAACTTACTACAGATATGATGCTTATTCTCAACCTCCATTTCTGAACAGAGTTGAGGACAGCACCAGTCGTGTCTTTGGAGAGGTTGTTTTCTTGCTTAATAATTTTCTCAGAGCACCCTTCACCTCCTTGTTTCTAAGGCTGTAGATGAGAGGATTCATCATGGGGGTGACTACCGTGTAGAACACAGACACAGCCTTATCCTGGCCTGTGGCAGAACTGACCGAGCTGGGCCTCATATAGGCAAAGAGTGCTGTGCCATAGAAAAGGCTCACCACTAGGAGATGGGAACCACAGGTTGAGATGGCACGCCGTTGGCCCTCAGCTGAGTGAATGCATAAGATGGCAATCCCAATGCGGGCATACGACGCAGCAATGAGGATGAAAGGCAGCAACAGAAGAATGGAACCAAAGACAAATACAACTATCTCTGCCTCTGAAGAGTCAGCAGATGCCAGCTTGATCACAGCTGGTACCTCACAGAAGAACTGATTAATGCGATTTTGGGTACAGTATGGCAGGCGCAGAGCAAAAGCATTGACAATGAGGGAATTGAGGAAGCCACTCAACCAAGCAGCTCCTGCGGTCCAGCTACAGAAGTGCCAGTTCATAATGGTAGTATAGTGTAATGGATGGCAAATTGCCACATAGCGGTCATAGGCCATGAGCCCCAACAGCACACATTCTGCCATACCAAACACCAGGAAAATATACATTTGGAAGGCACACCGGGCAAAAGATATGGCTTTATGCCTAGAAAGGAGGTGCGCCAACATCTGTGGGATGGTAACTGAGGAATAGCAAAGGTCCAGCAGAGACAAATGGAGGAGGAAGAAGTACATCGGGGTGT
>JANHFR010003266.1:115428-128048 GCA_032468015.1 Mimophis mahfalensis | reverse complement strand
AAGCCGCCCTGAGTCTCTGGAGAAGGGCGGCATATAAATTGGATTTTTTTTAAAAAAGTTAATGTGTAGCTGACAGTTGGATGACTTACAGAAATTTTGGGACTATGCAACTGCTCAGAGAAGTATTCTTATTTAAAGTAAATCTTATTTTCATCAGTTGGGTTACTCTGAAGATGTAGGATTGGTATCTCATTATGATAGTGCTGTCTGCTTGGAATGTTGTCATTCAAGTACTGTGATTAGTTGTCAAAATATGTAAATGATTTCCCAAAATATAAAAAGTATATGTTCACATTATATTTATTGATCTCCCCATTCTGATACTGAGGTTTATGAAATTTCAGTGCAGTGTCCCTTAAAATTCAAAATATAATCATGTTCATATTTGATCATAAGACATTGCCCAAGCATTAATATTTGGAAGAATGGCTATACTGAAACAACACTTGCTTTCATCCATTATGTTTGTGATGTATTCTGTATGTGTAGAATCAGAATGTTCTACACATTCTCTTGCAGCACATTATGAATTATTGACATGGTTATTCACTGTAATATTTGTGATCCATAGCCAAGCCTTGCAGGATTATTTGTGGTAATAAGGTTATCGTATGAAAGAATTATCTGCCCAGTCACATCTGGTACATGTATATTTATTTTTCTTCCTCTTTATACAGAATATATATGATAGAAGTGTTGGCTTATCATGCCATTATTTACAACTGGAATAAAGTCAATGACACTTGCAGTCATTCTAATTAGATTTCCAATTACTAACTGAGATTTAACATATCATCTAGCTAATATCCTCATTTCACTAAGGTTATGCCAGTCCCTTGATGAGAACCTGTTATACAGTAGTTTAGCAACGACAAAGTTGTCAGAAAATTCAATTCCAGGATCAGCTTGTTATCCTTGAAGATTTCCACTAGTTTAGGGTTAGTAAACAAGGAATTTAGGTATTTTAAAGGCCATATGTCATTATGCTTAAGGTGGAGGTCTGTTATTCAAGCAGATATTCAAATAGCTTTAGATACATTGTTAAAACTTTCAAGTTATTTGTGACAAAAGAGGGCCAGCTTGCTTTATTACAGTGTATGGAGCAACAGCATTATTTGGTGGGGAGGAGGGTTTTTGTTGTTGTTGTTGAATACATGAGTGCATTTTCACTTTTCCTCTCTGCTCACCTTATTTCAAGAAAAAGCAAAGTTGCATATTCCGCTCCAGGCTCGCTTCCAGGATGGACGCCAGGTCGGCGGGGTGGCGGCGGTGGAAAGTGAGTGTCGGAAGGGGGAGGGGGGAGCGCGTATTAGTTAGCCCCGTTTGCCTGAGCCCCCTCGCTTGTCTTTTGTCTGGGAAGAAGCAACGAGCTCGGGGATTCGCTAAGAGGCCTCCAACAGAAGCAGCCAATGGCAAGGCTACGAAACCGGCTGGCAGTTTGAGGATTGGTTGGCAGTCTCAGTTACTAAGCGGGACCCGAGAGGAGGAGGATGAAGGTGGGGTGGGGGGCTGCGCGTAGAAAGAAGTAGGAAGGAGAATGCTTACGGAGCCCGTCTCCCCTTGTCCTCAATCAGTTCTTTTCTGCCCCGTTTTACTCAAAGGTGTTTCAGCAGCAACACGAACAAGTAGACCAAGTGATACATGCCGAATGGCAGCCCTGAAATTTGAATACTCCTCTGGAGTATTCCCGATCGGACCGTCCCATATAAGAGATACGAAAGTACTTGAATGGGGAGTGGCGGGCAGAATTGACGGGGACCACCGGTTTCAAGCTCACGTCAGATAGTTCCGTCTACACGATAGCCTCGCTTTCCACCGTTTGACACTCATCCTAGTAGCCCTCGTGCCCTTGACAACAGAAGATGATGATAAAACTACAAGGCTTTACCAAAAGTGACAAGTTCGATTCTAGCGGGATAATCTTAAATCCCACTACCATTTCAAGTGAACTGGGATCCTGGGACTACAAGATTTCTTTAATGTACTTTGAGATTTAAAAAAAATAGGGAGATTAATAATAGATAATGGACTCTTAAATAGGCTGCTGTTGGAGGGAACAATATCCTCAATTAAAATAACTAAAGAGAGGAAAGTAGATACTCTGCATTTGCCCCTATAAGTCTGAAACAGATTGATAGTTAGGAAACAACTAAGATAATTCTGGCCATGTTTCTCAGAAATAAATGTCATTTTAGTTCACAGAGACATACTTCTAAATGCAGAATTGCAGCCTCCTTTGTATATGTATTTACTTTTTGTTGTTCGTGTCCCATATCTATGCCCTAAGTATATTTATTTCAAAGTATATTTCACTGAATTCAATAGTAACTGTAAGAAAGCATATTTGGAATACATAGAAACTTTATAAACTTTGCTATATTGTTGCAGCTAATTCAAAAGTAAAGGTGCAAGCTAAACATCTAATCAGCCCCAATATCAGAATGTTTCTATAACCATGGTATAAGTGGGTCTAAATAAATTAACTCTGAGAAAAAAGCAGGAATCTTGGACTTTTCTGAATAATAATGGACCCTCAGAAGCACATTGAATGTGCCTACTTACCAAGAGGTGGAATTAAAATGATGTTGAATAGCGTTGGGCATAGCTTATAATTTTATAGTTGTCTGAAAATGCCTGAATGAAATACGTGCAAAATTCACAGAACGTATCTCTGTACATCTCTGTTCAATTTACCTGCAAAGAAATGTCCACTTCTAAAGACACAAAGCTTAATTAACATGTTTCTTGAAAATTTAATTGTTGCTTCTTTATACACTGTAGTTTATAGTTGTGAAAATTAAGAAACTCATACTTTTTTCTAATCACATTTTTTCTGGAAACATAAAGCAGCCATATATAGTGAGTGAATAAGCCTCTTGCTAATCCAAAGCTGAAGTTTTGATGTATGATTAAAGTGAGCAAATATTGTGCTGAATATTTAGAGGCCTATGTTCACTTTTCAAGATCATGGCAAAGAATCATGGCATAGAGAATTTGAAGTTTAAAACTACTGCTTAAATAATTCACTTAGAAAGTTATTAAAAGAACTATGTAAAAGAACTCATTCTTTACAGGAGAATTGCTTAAAAGTTCAGAGTTTGATTCAAAATAATTCTGCTAAATAAATTATGTATCATTATTTACTGCTTAGTGAATCTGTGATTGGCAACTGAGCCTTCTTTTTTGTACATTCTTCAGAAATTATTTCCGTGCTTTTCTACTTGTCATTCTCTAATGCAAACTACAGTTAATAAAAAGATGCTTGCTAATGCAAAGATATTTCTGAGATTATATAATGTTAACGAGATACTCCTAATATATGGACATCAGTATATATTTGTACAATGCAGTCATAGAAAAATTTTAAGCAAGTTTGGCATCTTTGTAAGACTGTTTTTATAACTCCCTCAGCTCTTGTAGAAACATCCTATTGAAAGAATAATGCTAATCATTAGTTGAATATATTTTGCTTTACACTAATTTGGATGCTAGTTACTAGGCAGAAAATATGTTTGCAAGGTAGAGATTACTTCATATGAGATGAAAGTAAAGCAGAGGCATCGCTTCCTCACCACTCAATGTCTGGCCTCATTTTCCCACAAAAGAAGGATTCGGCTTATATTTATTACTTTTTGCATCTACTTCTAATTGATTACTGCTATTAATTATATGCATAACTATAATAAAAACGATTTTGCTGAAAGAGCAGGGTGGCATATATATTAAAAATAAAAATAAACTTCTGTGCCTACATTTGAATTTCATATACAATTCATCCAGGCAAGATCAAGTGCCTTTCTGCTGATTTTTTAATCTGTTGTTATTTTTAGATATCATGTATTTATTGCTCATCTGGTAATAATATGTCCTTTTCACTAAAATATAATAAATAATAGGAAAACTGACATAATTTGCATTGAAATGTTGTTGACCTTCTATTATGAAAACATCATATGTCCTCTGCTAGCCCTAGAAATGGTCACTGAATTTAGGTCAGGTCTTTTTCACTGTAGTTAATTTCCCATCACTTGTATTTTTAGCAATAGCTGCAGTTTTTCATCTCTTACATACAATGGATATTAGTTTCCTATAAATGTCTGATCAAAGTTCAAGAGAACTTTACTTCATGGCAAGGAATTTGTCTTCTGTGCATACTAGTTGGCTTAATGACAGTTGAGCCTCCATGGCTATAGTAGATTTGATCCTGAATCTTCCCAGTTTTGATCAAACCTTACAGTATATTTTACTGTACTTTACTGTGATATTATAACTACAATACCAGTAACAATTAGGAATATATAAATTTAAATTCTTTTCAGTATAAATGCATCCAAATAAACTTTTGAATAACATCCAAATATCTTGTTAATAGAGAATTTCTTCTATGTTATGCAGCCCAAATTTGCCAGATTTCCTCTACTGTACTGGGGAATGCTCTGTTACTGCATGATCTTTGGGTTTCTATAATAATAATATGCCGATGATCTTAAAAGATATAAAATGAATAACATCAACGATTTGCCTTCTCTCTGATGCAACAACACAGAGCTCAAATTCTTTTTCATTTCCTTGCATCTAACAATTTCTACTTTGAGATGACATTAAATTTTAAAGGCTTGAGTATTTTCATGTAATTTAGAAAAAGCCAGAAGAATTTTTAACAGAATACTGTATGCAGAACACATTCTGGATTCCTTTTGGATAGTACTACAAAAATATGATAACCAATAACCTATTTTAGCTGTGGCAAGTTCATAGAACCTAGGTTCAATAGAAGAAAACAAGCTGTGAACTGAATTCCATGTGAATACATAGGGAAATAAGCCAACATTTGTATAATATGTTAAACAAAAGTTAATTTTAACCAAAGCTTGTTACGTAAATCACTACAATTAAGTTTTTATACCTTAAGTCATAAATCATGCTTCGCATGCCTTGGGCTTAGATTCACAAGCCCTCTAATTTTCACACTAACTTCTTGAGGAAATCTAGGATCTGTAACCTGGTAAAGCAGTAGGGAATTGATAAAGCCCAAAATATAATAGCATTTGTACATATAGGAAAATGCTATCTATTGAACTTATAGCTAGGTGGGTCACATTTAGAATCTGAGAACTAACAGTGGGATAACAGTTAATGTCAGTGGGGTGCATGATTGAAAGACCCAGCTCCCTGGAGAAAGTTCTGATACTGGGAAAATGGAAGGGACAAGAAGACGATAACTAGCAGCAACTTACTGTAAATGGATTCAGTTATAGAAGTGATGGGTGTACTGCTGAAAGACCTGGTTAGAGACATATTGTTATGGAGAAAATCTATGTGGTTACTAAGATTAACACTGACTTGATGGCATATAATCAATCATGTTAGTAGGTCGATTATCAAACATCAGAATGGAAAACCGAATAAAGTTTTTAAAATGCTGTTCTTCGTTTGGTGCCCTTGTTTATCCAAATAATGAAATTTCCCATGTGCAAAAAGAGTTTGTTGTCCTTTAAAAGAGGTAAAATTGGAAGTTAAAATTAATTTAAATCTCTTTATGTTAATTAGTATTAACTAAAGCATATATAACCTTTGCTATTTAGGTGTAATAATATTGTAGATTACATACATTATAAACAGAATGCTTCCAATTTTCTAATATGTCAGTTTTTCAAAAAGATACACATAAACCATAAATTCTTTTGTTCTTGGAAAAGTTCTGTCTCTTGTTCTGCTGCAACACTCTCTACATGGGGCTGCCCTTGGGGAGCACAAGGAAGTTTCAACTGGTGCAAAATGTGGCTGTTTGGGTAGTGATGGGAGTATCCCGATACTCCCATGTTACACTCCTCTGCGCGAGCTGCATTGGTTGCCGGTTGCCTTCCGCATGCGCTTCAAGGTGGTGGCTATGACCTATAAAGCCCTACATGGCTTAGGCCCAGGGTACTTGCGGGAACACCTTCTGCCAGCTACATCCTCCCATCACCCTGTATGCATTCACAGAGTGGGTCTCCTCAGGGTGTTGTCAGCCAGACAGTGTCGGCTGGCAACCCCCAGGGGGAGGGCCTTCTCTGTGAGTGCCCCGACCGTTGGGAATGAGTTACCCCTCAGACTGCAGAAGGCCACCAACCTCCGGTCCTTCCGACATGACCTTAAGACCTGGCTTTTCCAACAGGCTGGCCTGGATTGACTTTTTCCTGTTTTAACTGGTTTTAAATTTTATTGTGTTGTAATTGGCTTTTAACATCTATTGGGTTTATGGAATTGCTAGTTTAATTCTTTTTTAATTTTTGTATTTTCTGTTTTTTAATTGTTGTAAGCTGCCCTGAGTCCTTCAGGAATAGGGCGGCATATAAGTTCCAATAAACTCAAACTTCAAAGTTCTGACACAGGTTGCGTCTCATCTTTAGTAGAAAAAAAATGTGTATATCAAAAACTCAAATCTTTGTACTTTGACCTAAACAGGCAAACCACTGCAAGTACAATACTAGAGAGGAAAGCAAAAGTTCCTCAGAATGAGACCAATTAATGTAATCTATGATAAATTTCCTTCCTATATATAGGCACACCTACTTTAATTGTGAAAGTAAACCCATTGATTAATTCAAAATGAAAAATTTTGAAGCAGTGTAACAATAACCTACTCTACCCAGTATTTCTTTTCTGTATATTGTATGTCACAGCATTATCTCTCTCTTTCTCCTCCACCTGTAACCAAAAAGAGATGGGAGTTGGTGGAAAGAAAAGGTGAGTTTTGTAAGAACAAGTTCTTTATTGCATATCTGGTAGGATGTGGATATTCATTAGCAGCTATAGTTGAATTGCAATCTCTAGCATTGTTATCAATTATATTGACAATGAAAGTTATGAGTAACATGGGCAATTAATTTTTTTGGACACAGGTTAGTGTCATCTACTTTGACTACAGGTTTTCATTGGAATTTCGAAAGGATCTATTTTTAAATTTTCAAATTTGATTTCTATCCTCATTCTATCGTATTAACTAAAGCATGAATAATACTTATGCCGGTCATGTTCTTCAGCAACATTTTTCATCTCCAATTCACCTTTTATCCATTATGAATCCATCCCCTATATTTTAAAGGAACTTTTGGAATGTTTGGTAACAAATGAAATAAATCACAGTACTTTATTTCTAAAGCAAAAAAGAATATCATATCTTGAACAATAGCAAATGTACTATGTACTATCCCATATATTTATAGATTACAAAGAGAATAATTTGGTTATCTAAATTCTCCATTTTGATATGGAATTTCCTTTAGTCCCATGACTGAGCATAATCGGTGGTAAATAAATTATTTGAAAAGTTATCCACACTCAGTAATTTAGCATGTTAAGATAAGATATTTTTAAAAGAAATCACTTGTTTTAGGAGCCTAAATTCCTGTTGTTTTTGGAATATGTTAGATTTTCACATACATGGAATATTATTGTTTTATTTGTAGCCTTTGATCCCAGAGTTCTCCAGAAAGTGTTAAATAGAGCTTATTTGACTTTGTGGTTTCATCTGTGCCTTTCTTTGATGTATCCGGTTGCATTATTTTGTGTTTTCATACTTAACTATATTTGAGAAATCCCTGATTTTTTGCATGAATTCTTGGTAAATGAAATTAATAGCAATAGAATCTTAACTGCTTTACCCCAGTTAAGAGATTACAAGAAAAAGATAGCCCCTGAATCTCTCAGGCCTTAATTTAACATTTTCACCACCATATCATGTTGTTTCTCTGTTTATAGAATATGCCATTTATAATGCTTCATTTACGAGGTGTGACACACGTCGTAGGTGGTCACACCTCGTAAATGAATTTAGGAATGGAAAGTAGGACCCCTACTTTTGAAATGCTGTGATAAGGATTTGGTTATATTCTGAGTACCATAATTTGAAAACACTGAGATTATAGTCATAGGTCAAACCAGAGTTTGATTTTAAATATTACTCAGAGGGCCTTGTAAGAGAAGAGTTCCATTTAGATCCCACTGACAGATCTGTTATTTTGACACCTTTTCCAAGAAGAAGGATAGATATCTCATCTAAGTGCATAGTAAACAAATCTAAGAAAAAAAAAGGCTTTGAGGATATAAAAAAAGTTTTTAAAAAAGTCAATTTACTTCATTTGTTGAACTAAATATTCAGAAGCGTACACCACAAACAATTCTTACACTGAAGGTAGCATATTGCTTTCAGTAGCATTCTTTCATTTTGCTCTTTCAAAATGGTGCATTATTCCACAATGCACAGTTGTCTGGTTTCAGTCATTCTTTTAGTACATTTTTAAAATGTTAGAAGGTTTCTTCTATCTGTAGAAAATTCATTTTTTGGCTTTCTTTTCCTAAGGAACACCATCAGGAAATGAAGCAGAGGATCTCTTAACATGAGGTGAAAATTGCAGTTGCTTAATGAAACTTTAATTCTTTCATTTGAAATAAAAGATATTAGATATGACTTATGACAATGGTAACCCTGGGGTGGGGGAGAAGGAAGAATACAGCTGAAACTTATTATTAAACAATATTCAGTATGGCTTACTGTATGTGTGAGACCTGTTGTCTGACAGCAAAAGTGGGTTCATATAACAGGCTTAATTCAGAGATAATGAGTGATGTCCACAAGGACTTGTCTTGGCACCTTACCCTACCTGATCCTAATTTTATTTTTAGATTTTGTAAATTAAATAATTAAAAAAAGAAATCAGGCATACTCTAAAGCCTAGAGCAAGCTTAGAGCAAGTTGTAAACAAATTTACCATACATTGCTTCCAACATATAAGGTATATAGTCCCTTCAAGCATATTTAATATATTAGAACAGTTGGTAGCTTTTGTAGTCCATGCTTTATTTAGAAATGCCCAGACTCTGCAAAAAATACATTTAACGTAATGACTTGCCCAGAGAAAAAGACAAAGGTAGATTGGAAAGAAAGGGGAAATAGATTAGCAACTATTCTGATTGCCAATCAATTAGTGTTTTAACGGCCATAACCATAACAGCAATTTCTTGACAGGCCAACTTCTTAATGATATTTTTTTGTGAAAGCTTTTATAATATGCAGTAAAAACTCCAAATATGTCCACCATTCTCAAAAGTTGCTTATTCTTGTACTAATAATGGTTTGATTTAACTATTTCCAAAATGCTAGTTTGTAACTCAAGATATACCAACCTTAATAGCTCAATTAATACAAGAAATTTTATTAAAGCCTGGCTGAAAAAAAATATACATTTATTCAAAGATATTTTCTGGAGTATAGTAAGAAGACTTTCTTCACCTGGGAATGGAGGAGGAATAATTTTCACGAGGTTTGAAACCCTTTCCCTTTATTTTAAAATTTAAACAGTAACTTGCAACAACAGTAGTACAAATAATACTTTTTGCAGATCTGTGCTTGGTTATCATTCAGATTAAAATTCTGCAAAGAAATATAGCCTTTTGCAAAATTAAATCTGTTTCAGTGGCTATATTCTTTCTGATGTTGTCTTTTTATTAAAAACAGGACCATCATGTTGAAATCTAGTCATTAGATAAAAATATGATACATACTTTTGACACATTCAGTTGGATGTATCAAATTTTAATACACAGTTGGGGAAACTATACTTAGTGTTTCCATTCACTTTTGTAAATTGCATGAAAATAGATGTTCTCTTTTCTCTTCAGAAGAGTATAGCACATCCGAAGACTGAAGAACGTGCTGAAAGATATTTTTCTGGATAAATTATGGTTTGATAGGAAACCCAGAATCAGATGTAAACTGAGTGTCTTGGTCCTAGAATTTTTGTCTCTGATTACATGAAGCGTTTACTTAATAGGGCTGTGCAAATCATAGGAAACATTTGCAACATGCTGGATTGCTAATGAAGATTCCCAGCTTCAGGACCTGCAGAACCTGATTGTTCGTAATTGTATTGACATTTTATTTCCTCTAGTATAAACTGCCTAGAGCCTAAAACTTGAAGATTACACAATAGAGAAATTCTGGGATGTAAATTAATAAAGTTACAAATAAGTGTTATGCCCTTATGCATACATATATGTCATATGACATCACAACACACACACAAAACAGTGGAGTTTGTGTCATTGTAATATAACTTGTTTTTGTTACTTATTTCCCACCCCAGTCCTCCCGCTCACCGTGGCCATGGATGCTTCTGCTCTCTGAATTGTTAAAGCAGCTTAGTGAAGATGAAGGGACTTGTGGGCATGGCTAAATTAACAACTTTGGTTAGAGAAAAACCAGTAATTATGCTTATGTTTGATTGGAAACCTTTTATAAATTTTTTGCATGAAATGGAAAAATGCACTTATTATTTTTGGTTTTGATGATTAGAAAAAAAAAGTCTGGATAACAGACAAAAGAGTGAGCATTTTGTAACCATAGAGTAAGGGTTAATTTTGTAATTGTGTTTATATTTGCTGCAAAGGAAATCACAGACTTCTTACTGGTTTTTTCCCCTGTCTGCACTGTTGCCTATTTTCTTCCTTTCTTTACTACTTTGTCATTAACTTGTTTCAGTTTTCATGTTCTTTGTGAGACTTTTAATATTATGTACAGTATATATGCACTGTATGTGTGTGTTTGTGTGTGTGTGTGTGTATGTATACTAACTGAACTGTTGAAGCAGCATCGTTGTTTGGAAAGCCTGTGTGGCTACTTCAAAAATAGCTGTACCTACACAATCAGAATGGGAATGACCAGGGGCAGCATCTGATTGCCAACACATGGCTCTGTTAATATGTCAAAAGAATTATTCTGTTTGTGCTTTGGCATGTTGCAAAACATCTCTTTCAAATGCTTTGCTCAGACCTATTATATAGTCTGTCAATGACGAATCACAGCCACATCCCTACACATTTGGAACTATTCTACGTTGCTGATTCTATGTAAAATTGTTCTCCCACAATTTATTTTAAAAGTTGGTCGCTGTCCAGAATTATTTTGAGCATTCTATGTAAACCTGAGTTCAATATCTGTTTGAAGTCCCTATGCTTATAGTATGGTGTTATAAACCAACTTTCTTTTTGATGTCATTCTCCAGATTCTGGAATTTTGCAATGCTGCACCTTCCTATCCTAGTTTATAGGATAGCTAAGAATCCTGGACATTGGAATGAATTTCCTTGAATTCCTACAAGACCAGCTGAAAGCCCACTGGCTACAAATTCTGAAAACTAAAATCGAACAAAATCTGGAAGGCACTGGATTAAAGAAGATTGAGTTATATGAATCAGTCCCCATCAAGAGACAAGCCCCAACCTTACCTCTAATCATAGATGTTCATCTGTGGGTTCATCAGTTTTATTTACAGGTTTAGCTTGTCCATTTCTCACTATGGCCAAGGGCAGAGAAAGGTCATTAATAAACAAATAAATGCATTCATTTGACTAAGAAACTCTGAAACCGCTAGGGAATTGATGTTTTAAAAACTAGTTCAAAGGATTATGAAACCACAAACAAACTTTGAGTTTAGATTGGACTAAGTAATCATGTTATTTCTGTTGTCTATGAAGAAAGACGATGTAAACACTGCAGTGCTGATTACCAACATAGCAATGTAGGGTTTAATAATAATAGCTCCTAGTCCAAGAATTGGATATTAACATTTATTCTTATGCTATTCTGAATTATTCCTGTGCTAATCAAAATAAGTAAAGGTAAACACATATTTACCCTTTCTAGTTGAAATAGTAAGAGCTCTTGAAAAACCTAATAGCTATTGAAGAACCCATAATTATTATCTAGATCTCTGAAACTCTTTTTCTAGTTTATCAAAATTAAAATGATATAGATTTTGGACTGGGAAGAATTTATATGTAGGTACCATAGTACTGCATTCTATGGTTAATGATTCTGATCATGCATCAAAAAACAATACAGCAGGAGAGAAATAAAATGAAGCAATGGCTACCTGAAACAAAATTCAAAAACATTATGGTGGAACTCTAACCCTGTAGATAAAATTAGGATGATTTTGCACAGGTTTAGTATAATGCTCCAGCAGGTTTTGGTAAGTGTGATTCTCCCAACTTTTTAAATTGTATAACCAAAGTGTGTTTGATATAGTATTGCATTTAAAGAAAAAAATGTGTTATAAATACCATATGCCTACTAAACCAGCAGTGTCATGTGGTTTATGTGGATGCAAAACAACAGTCTAAAACTGTACAATAACTTGTTAAAATCCAAACTCTGAACTCAAAGTAAGTGTATCACATTGAATTCAATAGAATATATTGCTGAATGGGACAAATGCAAAACAGCAGGTTACTTTAGTCTACTAGGTAAGCTTGATATTTAAGAGACATACTTACCGTCTCACCCCATTTCTGGTGGATTGTCTTGGAGTATCTTATTGTTCATTATCAGAAAGTGAACATTGAAGTACACTTAACTATATCCACATGTGCAATCTATAAGAGAGAGCTAGGAGAATGGCTTCAGATTGAATTGCAAACAACCAAAGCAAGGGTAATTATTAGCTACTAATTAGAAATTAATTAGTGAGAAAACCACAAACACTAATGAAAAATAGTTCCACATGTTGTTAGTTGCGAAGTCGTGTCCGACCCATCGCGACCCCATGCACAATGTTCCTCCAGGCCTTCCTGTCCTCT
>JANHFR010003266.1:72382-82491 GCA_032468015.1 Mimophis mahfalensis | reverse complement strand
TTCCCCATAGGAATGCATTGGAAACAAATTAATTCGTTTCCAATGCATTCCGCCACTCCCCCCACCCCCCAGCCTCATCTTACCTCCGCTGCCTTCGCCGCCGCTGGGGCCTTCCGATGGGTGGGTGGGCATAGAAGATAAATATTCCATCGTTATGACATATATTTAATTCAGTGAGATTTATTCTGAGATAAATATGTATGGTATATAGGACAACAGCTAAAATATAGGAATACAAAGAACAAGTCTCACATCAGTCAGAAGATATAGTCTTGTATTTGAGCATCCCTCATTTTAATGCTACCTGAAGGGAAAAATTATACAAAACAAATATGTGTATGTAAGTGTATATGAATTTTACCTCCAATTCTGGTTTGCACCTCTCAGAATAATAGAATAACAGAGTTGGAAGGGACTGTGTTGGTCTTCTAGTCTAACCCTTTGCTCAGGCAGGGAACCCCCTGCCACTTCAGATAAATGGTTGTCCAATCTCTTCTTAAAAACTTCCAGTGTTGGAGTATTCACAACTGCTGGAGGCAAGTTGTTCCACTGATTAATTGTTCTGTCAGGAAATTTCTTTGTAGTTCTCGGTGGCTTCTCTCCTTGATTATTGTTAACTCATTGCTTCTTGTCCTGCCTTCAGGTGCTTTGGAGAATAGCTTGACTCCCTCTTCTTTGTGGCAACCCCTGAGATGTTGGAACTATCATGTCATCCCTAGTCCTTCTCTGCATTAAATTAGACATACCCAATATCAGCAATTGTTCTTTATGTTTTAGCCTCCTGTCCCCTAATCATTTTTGTTGCTTTTTCTGTGCACTCTTTGTAGAGTCTCAATATCTTTTTTACATTATGGTGACCAAAACCAGATGCAGTATCCAAGTATGGTCTTACTAAAGCATTATAAAATGGTATTAACGCTTCATGTGATCTTGATTCTATTCCCCTGTTTAGAATGCCTAGGACTGCATTGGCTTTTTTGGCTGCTGCAGCACACTGCTCGCTCATATTTAAGTGATTGTCCACTAGGACTCCAAGGTCCTTCTCACAGTTACTACTGTTGAGCCAGGTACTACCTATACTATATCTGTGCATTTGGTTTTACTTGCCTAAATGTAGAACCTTAGAAAATGTAGTCCTTAGGATAAAAAATATATAAAGCTTTAAAAAGTCTTCATCCAACGACGAGCATTAACTGTGATTAACACTCCATAGAATATGGAGTTACATCCAGTATGAAGCAATTACATTACATACCAAATTACCAATTTTCCATTGATGATTTACTGCAGCCTCAGATGGTATTTTTCAAATATACTGAATTGTAACAAAAACAAGTATAGTTTACCAGGTTGTTTATACCTAATATCCAGAAGGTTATTATTAATATCAGTTTCCAGTCCTGCTACATGTACTCACATATCACCAACAGTGCTTTGTTTATTAGCATTCACACTTTAGAAGAGAAACAAGAGGAACTATAATTTTTATAAACTGCAATGGTTGTCGGTGTGCGGATTCATTAGGATATTACTAATGGCTAACAGTTGACTACTTATTTATTACTTAAAAGTCTCTGTGTAGTTTTATCCTTCAATTTCTACAGTGCAAGATATCCATAAGTTCTCTTCCCACCTCCTACCTCCATCCCCAAATGACCCATCTGTTTGATGTTCATTTTGTCTAAGGAAATCAATGTCTGTATCATTAGATGCATGTATTGGATTTACTTCTCCAAGGACAGTCTTCTTTAAACAAGTTGGTATATTTTAGCCAGTATCCTGTAACCATGTCATTTTAATTAAAAATATACTAAGGGACTATTCATGTTAAAGCCACATGAGAAGT
This sequence comes from Mimophis mahfalensis, assembly GCA_032468015.1. Lineage (NCBI taxonomy): Eukaryota > Metazoa > Chordata > Lepidosauria > Squamata > Mimophis > Mimophis mahfalensis. The sequence goes on along the minus strand of JANHFR010003266.1, from coordinate 80,645 downwards.
TTCAGAAACATGCCCTTGAGCACTTTACATTTAAAAAAAATTAAGGTGGCTCTTGGGAATGGAGAGGACCTTTCTTTTGATGGAATTAAATAAGATTTATAGGATCTTGCAACAGAACAGAGTTTTGTTTAGTAATGGTAGTGGAGAATGGTGGAATTTGCACATGATTTGCAAATTTTTACAGAGGAGTCATAGAGATGGAGGAGAGGAAAGAAACTTTTGCGGTGTTATTCATTGCTGAATTCTGATTGGGGAGTTTACCTTAATGGGAAGGGAAGGTTTCTTTTACTGTGGTAAGTTAAAACAAATTCTGGACCAGAAAAATCCAGCCTGATAGAGGCAATCTTGCTGCCACCTCTGATCTATATGATAACTTAGAAAGGAGGCAAATAATGTCAGATTAGATAGAAAGAAGAAAAATAGTAACCGATAAGGATATTTGCTTTTTCAAGACATCAAAAAACCAAGGGAGAAATGTAAAATTTCTAAACAGAAGATCATGATGTCACATGTCCTTGAGTCTTCTATTTGTCTATTTTGTTGTAGCAAAGAGCAAGAACAGGACAATAGTTTTCAGTCATAGCTGAGGAAATATCTTATGCAGCTCAAAACCCCTGTCAGCTAAACATTTTAATATTATTATCCAGTTTTATGGATGCAATAGGCTCTGCTGAGCTTATAGGATGGAAGGCTACATTTTCAAACCTCTTTCAGAAGTCTACAAAGCCTACACAAAACCAGGACCCCGCTCCTGCCTGCTATTTCCTGTTGCTACCACTTGGCTCCAGATGAAGGGCTTCTGAAAAAGATAGGGTTGTCACAACTTATTCTACTTTTCTGGAGAGATAAAAACCAAGAAGTGAAATAATTCGTGTAGCATCATGTCCTGGGACATACAGTATTAAAGTACAGCATTAAAGTATTTGTTCTTTTTTTTTTTTTTGTTTCTCACACAAGAAGTAAAGGAAATCAAACTTTTTAAAACAAAGAACAAATGATAAAAATAACATGCAAGCCTTTTAATATCCGAACTGCAAGCATTCAATATTGAAGATGATTATTTATGGAATTATTTTGGTTATGGGAAAGTGGGAATTTGATTAAAAAAGAAAACTTACTAAAGAAAATGTAATGCTCTTGGTAAACTAAGTGATGCTGCTGGTTTGCTATAAATGAGTATTTTATCAGATCCTAAAGAGAGATTTTAGGGCAGATTTCCAATTTATTATTATGGATCAGAAAATAGATTACCATGCATACATACTCATGTATCAGTCTATCTGTGAACAAATTGACCCTCAAAATTTTCATGTTTTCATTTTCACAACTGATTTATCTGCAGGTGGCAGGTACATTAATATATATGGGATACACAGGTATTTTAAAAATGTAATACTGTAAATATTTGCAGATACGTTAAACCCATTTTTTGGGGTATACCTCTTGGCACCTAAAATTCCTAGCTTCTCTATAAAAAGAGCTGTAAAGCATGCCAAACTTGAAAAAATTAAAAGGCCGAGAAGATAAATAAATTCCTAAGGGGTACAAAAAAAATAAAAGACAGGAGAAACAATTACAGTAGCACAGAAATTAAACCTAGCACAATTTCCTGGCTAGACTGTTACTATGAGAGTAGCAATTTTGTGTGTAAGATCTTTTTTTTTCTGCTTCAAATTACTACTGTAAATTCCTTGAGAGTCCAGAGTTTTATCAGGGGCCATTCAAGGAAATGGTAAGGCCCACTCTTCTTGACTTCCTCTAGCTACTCTGCCCTTGCTTTAGTAAGGTCCTTTTTCCATGCAAGGGAATCCATACAAGCATCTCTCCCTTATGAAGATATGGGCTAGGCATGACAGAATGGCAGCCTGCATGGCCACAACAATGAACTAAATATGTAGTATCTTAAGAATAAGCCTAAAGCAGATAAATAAAATTGCAGCAGAATTTCTCTGGTTGATTGGAAGCCTTTGGCTTTTATTCAGCATCTATTTAATTCAGTCAAAGGTTACATCTGGATCTCAGAAGGTATAATAAAAGGAACTGTCTTTAACTTGAAAACAGCTATGTAGTCCATGATTCTGTAGCATTTGTGGCTATGTCATCAGAGCAGTTTAGGTGGGGGGAGGCACTGATGATTGAAGCACTGACTTATTTGAAAGACATATAATGAGCCACTGTGAAATCTTGAGACTTTCAAATAAATCAAGATAACAAATCAATCTGCCTTATTGGCATTAAGGAATTACTCAGTAAGATTAAAATAAGGAACAACAAACATGGAAGGAACGCACGGGAGGTAGTTCAGGCAATCTGGATCTTCCATATACATACTCTTTGAACAATAGTTACTAGCAAAAAACTGCTGATAGGAAAAGTGTAAGATAATAATAAGGAATGCATCCATGAGAGGAAGAATTTGAAGGGTGTGTGACAAAGGAAGATGAAGAGGAAGAAGGTGGTTTCAAATATGTTCCAAACAGAATTCGAATTGAAGCAGGGCCACTAGATGATAAAAGTGTGAAAGGGACACACAAAGAGGATGTGGAAATTGGAGAGAGAGATGTCTAAGTTTGCACTGAAGTACTTTTTAAGAAAGGAATTGGAACAACTAAAGTAAATTGAACTGAGGAAAGAAGATATTCTAGAATAATTTGAGAGGCTGCACAATTAACAAGTCATAGGATGGCATCTGGGTTTCTTTTAGAATCCAACAGATTAAATTACTGATGTCCTCATAAAAGTATATAACTTCTCCCTGAGGGCAGGCTTAATATCAGACGGGTGAGAACTAACAATGTGATGTGGAGTTTTAAAAAGTAGCCCATGTTAGATCTGGGGAAGTATAGGCCGGATAGATTAATATCTGCCTCAGACAGACTGGTTGAACAAGTAATCAAATAAAAAATAACTAAACAAATAAAAGTACAAGTGCTTTGAAGGAAAATTAGCATGGATTCAACACACACAAGTCTTCCTTCACAAACCTGTTAGAGTTTTTTGAGAATGTCATCAGGACTGTGTAAAGGGTTGAGCCTCCTCACACTGTATACAGGTACTCTCTGACTTATAACCATTGTTTTAGTGGCTGTTAAAAGTTACAAAAAAAGGGACTTATGAGCAGTTTTCACACTGATGACTGTTGGCAGCATCCCAATAGTCATGTGATCAAACTCCAGGCACCTGGCAACTGCCATTATGACAGTTGCACTGTCCTGGGGTCACATGATCACCATTTGTAACCTTCCCAGCTGGCATCTGACAAGCAAAGTCAGTATGGGAAGCCAGATTCGCTAAATGACTTGTCAGTAGCAAAGTCATATGCGAACCATCGTGATCCCATGGACAATGTTCCTCCAGGCCTTCCTGTCCTCCACCATCCCCCGGGGTCCATTTAAGTTCGCACTGACTGCTTCAGTGACTCCAGCCAGCCACCTCATTCTCTGTCATCCCCTTCTTCTTTTGCCCTCAATCGTTCCCAGCATTAGGCTCTTCTCCAGTGAATCCCTCCTTCTGATTTGGTGGCCAAAGTATTTAAGTTTCATTTTCAGGATTTGGCCTTCTAAAGAGCAGTCAGAGTTTTAGGACTGACTGGTTTGATTGCCTTGCAGACCAAGGGACTCGCAGGAGTCTTCTCCACCACCATAATTCAAAGGCCTCCTTTCTTTGGCACTCAGCTTTTCTTATGGTCCAACTTTCACAGCCATACATTGCAACTGGGAAAACCATAGTGCTGACTATACGTACTTTTGTTGGCAGGGTGATGTTTCTGCTGTTTAGTATGCTGCCTAGATTTGCCATGACTACATGGTTCATTTAACAACTGCAGTGATTTGCTAAACAACTGTGGCAAAAAGGTCAAAAAATGGGCAAAACATCACTTAACAACTGCCTTGAATTCAAATTTTGGGCTTAATTGTGGTCATAAATTGAGGACTACCTATACCTGAATTTTCAAAAAGCCTGTAACAAAGTTTCTCTTCAAAGGCTTTTGAATAAGCTTTGTGGTCATAGAATAAGAAGGAACTTCTTATGGACTGCTAACTGGCTAAATAAAGCAGAAAATATGAGTTAATAGGCAATTTTCTCAATAGAGAGAAATTAGAAGTGGTCACTCAGAGGTTCCATGTTTAAACGTATTGTTCAATGAACTTAATTTGAGGCAAGCAATGAACTGACCTCGGATTTGTGGAGGATACTAAACTATTTAGGCTGAAGAAAACCAATCAGGATTGTGAAGGATTCAAAAATATAGTTTTAAATTATGTGAACCAAACAACAAACGTGGTTCAATTTAACTATAATCTGTTGCAAGGGAATAACTGATAGAATACCAAGTTCATAAACTGTTTGAACAATTATTTGTTGAATGATCCTCAACTGGCTGGAATCACAATACACAGAGCCATAAACCATGTTTTATAGGCCATAATGGCTTAGACTGATGTGTAAAATAGCAGATTGATACTTGTTGCTAATTGATTATGTTCAGGACTTTGCTGCAGGTAGCAATGAATATCCTGGAAGTGACAGTGACTTTTGAAGGAAAACATACTGAGCAATTTCTCTTGTAAATGGCACAAATTTAAATAAATAAATAAGCAAGCAAGCAAGCAGCCACTGAAGGAAGATTAATTATCTGGCATATTAGTCCCAGGGAGACTGATTAGTGAGCAGGTAGAAAATAATTGATCACTCAGTTCAGCACCTGATTACTTTGTGCTTCAGTTTATCATTCAGTTATTACTTGCTGTGCCTTAATCCCAGGAGTCTTTTGCTTGGTCGCTACCCATGGTGATTCGGTGAAGAGAGAAAATAAAAGTGATCTGTACATGTTCAAAAGCATCCCAGGTCTGCACAAGTTCAAAAATCTACCATCAGCTGTCCCAATTTAAATTCTGTATCATATGATGGACATAGGTTCAAGGAGACAAGAGAAGCAAGGGAATATTCAGATGGATTGATAGCCTGAAGATTGTGCATATGATTATGCTTGGTGCTCCTTAATTACTGACAAAAACAATAATGAGAGAAATAATTCCAGGGCTCCAAATCAGCAATGCATCCATTTAGATCTGATTGAAGAAAAAGTATTTTGGATTGTTGGACAAGACTGAAGTTTCTCGGGAACACCTGCTTTCCACCTGCATAGCCAAGGCCCAGATGAGGGTTTAGTTGATGTGAGAACTGTGTAACATAAAGAAGGATATCAATATTCATGGTTTCTTTTTCCTTAATTGTTTCTTTTGGGGTTACACATTTTTAATGTTTAATTGAAGTTTAATTTTAATTCTCTTCAATCTATGTGTGAAGAATTGGGTATAAGTAAAAATATCTAATGAATATCTGCATCAATGAGAAATGCTATTCTGATACAAAGAACAGAAGACCGTTTGGTTTTTTTTACGTGATATTATAGCTATTATAATACCAAGTGGCTCTGGGTTTGGGGTTTGTTGGCTCAGGTGAGAATTGCCACCTTTGGTCTTGGATGGGGTGGCACTACTTCAAACAGACCCTATGCATAATCTAGAGGTTTTCCTGGACTCATGACTCTTGCTCAAAAGAGCAGGTTGGGGTTGTGGCCAGGAGGGCCTTTGCGCAACTGCAGCTTATGCACCAGTTACACCCTTTCCTGGACCAACAATCCCTACTCATGGTCATTCATGCCCTAGTCACTTCCCATCTTGACTATTGCAACATGCTCTACAAGGGGCTGCCCTTGAAGAGCATCCAGAAGCTCCAGTTGGTGCAAAATGCATATCGGCCTGCATGGTTTTGTGCAGACCCTGGTGTGCATATGTATTACCTCTCCTGTGGAAGCTTCATTGGTTGCCGATTTGCTTCTGGGTGCAATTCAAGGTGCTAGTTGTTACCTTTAAAGCCCTTCGTGGCTTGCTACCAGGTTATCTGAGAGTCCGTTTCTTGCTAGTCACATCTACCCAACCCATCAGAGCAGGGAGGCAGGGAATGTTGCAGGTCCCATCCACAAGGGAGATACACCTGGTGGGACCCAGAAGAAGGGGCTTCTCTGTGCTGGCTCCCTCTCTCCCAGAATTAGATTGGCCCCCACTCTAACAATCTTTTGGAAGGTGCTGAAGCAGGCCTGGGGAAGCCAGAGTGGGATGGAGCCCATTACATGGCTCATGTGATCTGCTGTCATCGGGGCACGGGGTGGGAGTTGGGTGATTTTGTTATATTGTACTATATTCATTTATTTGATTCTTTTTGTTAGTTTTTATTGTTTTAAATGTGGTTTTATATTCTGTAAGCCGCTTTGAGTCACCATGGGCGACTAGGTGGCAATATAAATCATCAGCATCATCATCATCATCATCATCCATATCCAAGAATTTTATAAAATTCATCAAGAAATTGCAGCTTCCTGCAATAACACCAGCAGAAGTGCAAAAAACTGCACTACTCGGAACATCACATATTTTAGGAAGATATTTGGTTGATACCTAGGACCCTGGCAGCAACCCGTATCAACCATTAGCACCATTCAGTGGCATTTGTTATGCATTTTTTAATGTTCAGTTGACTGAGTTTCATGTAATAATAATAATAATAATAATAATAATAATAATAATAATAATAATAATAATACATATTTAGGTAGGAGACTCAGTTAGCCACATTACTCAATTCTGAGCTAGAAGAACAAAAGATTTTATGTAAAATAAGGCAGACACACTGATTATTATTTTTTCAAAGTTCAGTCCATGTGGTTTGTACAGGACAGATCTTTTGCATTCTTCCCCCCTTCATAGGAAAAATGAATTTCACACAAGGGATCTTAGAAGCAGAGTATTTGCAGGGAAGGGCTAAAAAAAGTCAAGATGATGGACACAACTATACAGTCAAAGACCTGTCCCACATTTAATGTATGATGCAAATGATAGATGGATAGGCAGATAGGCAGGCAGGCAGATAGGCAGGCTGTGCTTCTGTCTTCTTGCTATGACCTCCATCTTGACTGAAACTGTTACTTCCTTGCTGATATTCTTGAGAAGGCACAATGAAAAGAATTATTCTGGGGCCAGGAAGAGATGGGGGAGGAGCTTGAACAAAGCAGGATGTGTTTCTATTCTCTTCACACTCAATGCATAATTTGTAGGCCTTCAAAAAAAATGTGATGGAATTGTGGCATTCTGTCTCTCTTGAAGACATCCTTTGGCACTCCAATGTCCTAAAGAAGTTTCTATTCATGCATTGCACATGTGCAAAAGTGTTTCTATTCTTTCACACTGACCGAAAGCCTCTTCCAGCTAACAGAACTGCTGGTCTAGGCTTTGAGGTAACAGAAAAAGCTTCAGTGAGGCAAATTTAAAATGAGGAATTTTGATTGTCTAAAATTGTGAAATAGGATATTTTGAATTAAAACATTTTTTGATTGCAAAATCTGATACAGATGCATAGTAGTTTCTAAAATTTCTAAATTATTCTCAGGATTGGAATGTATTTTGGATTAATGTATGTCTAGACCACTTTCAACAGGGACGTGGTGGCTCAGTGGCTAAGACGCTGAGGTTGTAGATCAGAAAGGTCGGCATTTCGGCGGTTTGAATCCTGAGAGTTGCATAACCGAGTGAGCTCTTATTACTTGTCCCAACTTCTGCCAACCTAGCAGTTTGAAAGTATGTAAAAATGCAAGTAGAAAAATAGGGACTACTTTTGGTAGAAAGGTAACAGCTGTCCATGTGCCTTTGGCATTTAGTCATGCTGGCCACATAACTACGGAGACGTCTTCAGACAGTGCTGTCTCTTTGATTTTGAAATGGAGATAAGCACTGCTCCCTAGAGTCAGGAATGATTAGCATGTATGTGTGAGTGGAACCTTTACCTTTACCTTAGACCACTTTCAAAAATTAACAATTAAAATATCACTAAAGTGGATGTTAGTTAATTGCAAATCCTTTGGAATAAAGAGTTAGCATACTACATAACAAATCAATTGCTAATTTTAAAAAATCAGGAATAGTTTCTACAATCTTAAAATGAGACTAATTCAACTTTGTTTCATATTTGGGAATTGCAAAGGATATTTTAAAAGAGTGGGGTATTATTTTTTGTGGGCTGGAAGTGAAAATGAATAAGGGGACACTTACATAATACCAGTTTAATACTCAATTTGTTAATATGATAGTATGCCGCCGATCAGGGAGTGTCAGTTGGTGGTTCCCCGCGGGAGGGCGTTCTCGGTTGGGGCGCCGGCCCTTTGGAACCAGCTGCCGGTGGAGCTCCGGATGGCCCCGGATCTTCG
>JANHFR010003266.1:11869-22687 GCA_032468015.1 Mimophis mahfalensis | reverse complement strand
TCCATCCATCCATCCATCCATCCATCTATCTATCTATCTATCTATCTATCTATCTATCTATCTATCTATCTATCATACTTCTTTTCCTCTGCAAGTGTATTGGTACTTATATTGACTACCCAATAACATTTTGATGGAGAATGAACTTAGATTGTTCTTCAAATCATGCAAAATTAATTGAAAAGTAATGCATATGGATAAGCACACGAATTAGCAACTTTCACAAGGCCTTTTTCTTTTAAAAAAGGTCAAATCATACCTATAGAATTCAACTAGATGGCTAATATCTCAGAAAGATTCAAGGTAATTTAAAACCACTGTTTCTCTTCAAAAGCTTTTCTGCAAGGACGGGATAGATAAAATGTGTGTTCTTTTTTTTCTGAGAGTCTCTGTATTTACATGAGTGACTGGAGTTTGCATAACCCTGGGTATAATTGATGCTGTTTCGGGCCAGTCCCTGAAAGTAGACTGGATCAGTGGGCCTTTTTTGGTATTCCAACAGACCAATCCCCCTTTAGTTGATGTACTGTGGAAATAGGACTACTGATAAAATCAACCACAAAATCCATTAGTTTCAAACTTTTAACAGGACCTCAGGTGGATTTTAAATACAGAGGACTATTAGGAACAAATAGGTACATTTATTATAAACTATGCTAGACATGTAAAGTGACTTGCAGCACAAATTTGGCTGAATTATTTAGAAAGAACATCCTTAGTAATTTCTATTTATCATTATATTAATACCAGTACAAATATGAATTGTACCATAAACCATAAAAAACCATAGAAAAGCCTTTGATTTGTCATTGGAAATAGAATAGAATTACCAAAACATCTAATTTTAATCCAGAAATATAAGACCAAAATAAAATATATCAATCTGACAGCCACTGCAAAGCTAAAAAGAACTCTTAAATAAATGAACACTGAATCTAAATGAATATGCATTACTCAGCTATTTAAAAACTGATGAATTCTTAGAATGTACTTATTAAATTGATGAAAATCTTTTAAAATGAAAATGTAAGTCTCTGAGAGTTGCTTAAACTTGGAAATCTCTCATGGCAAACTTGTATAACCCCTACCAAAAATTTCTAGCATTTATCTGGGTTGGCTTAATAAGACTTAAGAAGACTCCCTACCCTGGAAGGAATAGCACTGAACAAGGTAAGAAAGTTCACACTAAAAAGCGGTGATGTGTCCTGAACTTAATTATGTTGAGGGATATTATGAGACAATATTTAGAGTGTTCTTTTTTTCTGGGAATCCACTTATTCAATGTAAATAAATGAACAAAACATTCAATTCTTCTAAGACACAACCATGCCAAGGAAAGACAAGCTCATTCTTAGCTATCAGCCTGGGTGGGTCCCTACACCTGTGCCATCTCAGGAGGCAGCCTAGATCCTGTTTCAGTCTCCTGCGGCATCATTTTATAAAGTCTTCAGGAGAAACTATTATTCTTACTGTTGATTTGAGTTATCTGCAGTGCAATTTATTGTAGCAAAAACCAAAACAATATAGCTTGCATTCCTTTCCTTCTTGTAGGCTAACAATACACAAATAATACAATAAACAGAATGAGTGAGATACACATCACATAATACCATATATTCAATCCAATACCACCAGTGGTAGAATATTATCCAAGTAGCTATTTTGTGGTTGCTACTTAATACACAGCATTTATTGTTTTGCTTTTGCACTTGAAGACAACTACTGAAAATCACCAGTGCTGGTAATTAATTCCTGCTGGACTGAAAAAAAACCCTCCTAACTGTATTACCTAATTGTTTTTGAATAGGATGCTTTCGTCTAGTTAAACTCATCGACTTTAAGCAACTGCATGCAGGAAAATTGTTCATCAGAAATTCATAGGTTGAGCAACTTTACTGGCTACGTCTGAAAGCGCTTCTTTCTTCGCAACTCAATTAATAAAACTTCAGCATACAGCCCCAATTTCATAATCTGCTTTACGGGCTACATAACCTTTCCAAATCCTCCAAGTCAGATGCAGATATAAGCAGGATTAGGGGACATCCTTTCTGCTAGTCAACCTCATGTGATGAAATCCTCAGTTGGAAAATTCACCAACAAAGTTTCCTGCGAATTTAGGCAAATATACCCGTCTGAAGATAATGTGGCAGGATCCAATCTGGGTCTCTCCCCAGTAGCAGACGGTTAATCTTCCAAGCTTTTGGATTCATGCTAGCTGAAATAATAACCATCCATCAACATCCCAATCAACAAATAAAAAGCCACACTCTCAGGTACCACATAAACACCACACATAGAATAGCCCAAAGCAGACATTCTGGTAGAGGATGGGCTCCAGCAAGAGTCTGAAAGTTTGGAAAATTAAACCTCTGGTCTGGTGACCGACCCGGTTGGATCCTGCAGCAAAGTTTTTCTTTCCCTTTCCTTCTCTTCTGTGTCCTGGGCTCAGCCTCTTCCCAAAGCCCAAGGCATTCCTGAAACATCACCCAATTCTCTGAAGAGCAATTAAACTGTCATCAGATCCAGCAGTGCTGCTAATCATGTGAACAACCATGGAAAAAGACAAGAAAGGGAGAAAAACAGGGATTCTCCATCTGCCCCAGCCAGAGTGGCCACTCCCTCAGTTATCAGAAAGTGGAAAGGAACCTATCCCAACAAAGCAAGCGTGCAACTGTCAACTGGGTGATAGCTGGATTAATCTAATTTTCTTTGTGTTTATTAAAAGTTTGCTTGTGAGAGGAGGCACAGAATACCATAATCAGAGTCTTTCTCAAGAGACTCCCACCAATTGAACCAGAAGAGTATAGGTCACTTGAGTGGAGTACAGGAAGTCCTCAACTTATGACCACAATTGAGCCCAACATTTGTGTTGCTAAGTAAGAGATTTGTTAAGTGAGCTTTGCCCCATTTCATGACTTTCCTTGCCACAGTTGTTAAGTGAATTGTTGCAGTTGTTAAGTTAGTAACATGGCTGCTAACTGAATCTGGCATCTCCATCGACTTTGCTTGTCAGAAGGTTGCAAAAGTTGATCACATGACTCTGGGACACCCCAACCATCATAAATATGAACCAGTTGCCAAGCATTTGAATTTTGATCATATGATTCCGGGGATGCTCTAATGGTTTTAAGTGTGAAAAGCTGTCATAAGTCACTTTTTTCAGTGCCATTGTAACTTTGAATGGTCACTAAACAAATTGTTGTAAGTCGAGGACTACCTGTGTTGAAAAATAAGAAGAGGCCTTTCCTCTTTCTCCCAGTGAAGAGATTTGATTGTGGTTTTTGCTATTTCTTATGTTTATGAAAGCAAACTATTCACTAGACAGGAAAGGCCATCATGCATAAATGGGCTTATTCAGCTTTGATTCCCCGTCTGGAACACAAAACATCGTTCTACCACTTCTCTGCCAAAATCGTCAAAGAACAGACTCCAGATAACTGCAGGTTCTTAGTTCTTCCACAAGACAAACACAATCATGGAAAACCCAAGTTATGAAAACAGGCAAAAGGTGCAGTCCTAGGAACATCCCTATCCCGTATGAATCTTTCCCATAGCTGAATTGTTCCTTTCACCAACTGTCGAGCTGAAGCCAATTCTCCCAGTCTAGAATTGCCTGGACAGATTACCAAAGCAGCCTTTAGAAACTTAAGGTTGATTCTCGACTCATAACTCAGAGAAAAAGTTAAAATACAGTAATTAAAAATGCATGAGCAGCAAAAACATCATCACCATCATCAAAACTAGACATTAAAAATACTGTGCTGATTCACCTCTAATTTTGATGCATTCTGTCATTACTCTGCAGCAGTTATGTCTCTGATCATTTTCCTTAATATTAAGGCATTTTGCCCTTACTTCTACGTGCAATTTTTAAAATTGAAATAGTAAGAGGCTTATTCAACCATTAGCGTTCCCCTCCCCCACAGGTTTTATGGTGGAGCGGGGATAGTAGTCAAATAGTATTTGTGGCAGTTCCATATTCAACACAATTCAACAATAAAAATAATACTTCCAGTCTCCATGACAGAGGTTCTGCCACAAGATCGTCAAAAGAGATTTTTTGCTGGTGCTTGATTGTGATTAAATTCTGGAGCTACATACTTTGATTTGATTGGTATTATCAGGGTAATAACTATTCACAGTAAAGGTAAAAAAAAAACATGACTTCTTTTGAATTGGCTTTGTAATACATAAGCAAATCAGACTGTATATATGGTGTCATAGCATTATCAAACTGACCTATTGTTACCAATAGGCTAGCATCATATAACAGCATCATATACTCATAAGAAAAACAGCAGAAAAATCAGCAGCATCTACCAATGGTGAATGAAACTTATCAGCACCCTGTGAAAAGCAATAAGATTGCTGGTGCTACTTGCAGGGTGAACATGTTTACTTGCAACAGTTGGTGTACTGCAAGATAAGCATTCACACATTACATACTGGGACTTATGGGTAATAATTTAGAGAAGACTAATGGAAGATTGATTTTATAGGTGGTAACTGTGGCAGAAGTATTACATGTGCAATGATGGAATGCCCACAATGAAGCATGGATTGTAAAGATGGCAGAATTAGCACAAATGGCAAAAATGGTCAGTTTGCTCAGGGATAAAGCAACAAGCACTTTTATAAAAGACTGAAAACAGAAAAAAGTGAAATGGTGATTTATGGATTTGCAGACTGAAAGAGACTGAATATGTGAAGGAAGGGATCTCTGTACAAGTAGTCCTTGACTTAGCACCATAATTAAACCCAGAATTATGGTTGTAAATCATGCTGGTTGTTGAGTGGATCATCATGTCGCTAGCCTGATTTTATGACATTTTTGTAGTGGTCTTTAAATGAGTCACCATGTCCCTTAGGTGAATGCTGCAGTAAGAGACTCAGTTGTCCAGAATGGATTTTTTGTTTTTGCCAGAAACTGGAGTTAAACACCAGTTTCTGCAAAAAAAAGTAAATTATGGCCACTTGACTGCAGGATGCTGCAAACAGCTGTAAATATGGGCTAGTTGCCAAGTACCCAAGATGCAATCTTGTAATTGTGGTTATTTGCACGTGTATTTGACTGTCAGAACTTCGAATCCAGATTGTAAGTACTTTTTTTTGTCCATTATAACTTTGTGTGGTTACAGGCATGGGACAAGCACTGATCCTAAATAGTTGCGTATATTATTCAATACAAACCCCTAATATAGTCAACTTATTCCTTTCATCCTTTCCTGTTTGGCTGGTGGTTTCTGATTTGGTGCTGATTGGATCTCACACATCCTGCCAGTTAAAAGGAGAATCCCAAAAATCCTCATATGGTTCTCTGGAAGCAGCTCCATACTACATAGAGGAGATCACAAAATGGAATAGACAACATTGTACTCATAGACACCAATGTGGCCTAGGCACATTCCTCTGCCTATTTTAAAAGAATTAAATAGGAATTTCTCATACTCCGGTGACATATTTATCTGCCAGAGTGTCCTTAGGGCGTTACAAAAGTCCCACTGGAATGGTGGAGAGGACAGTTGTAGAATGTTCCAGATCTGGTTCTGAAGAAGTACTTCAGATCAAGTGGAACTGTAAATGCAGCATCTGTTTCCAACTCATCAAAGCAGCCACACCTGTTTCCCAAACTGCATGTCTGCAGCAAAGGGAAAAAAAGGAAACCGTAAGGAAACTCTTTAAAAAAAAAAATCATTACTGCATATTAGGACTTCTATACCTGGATTGCAAAAACTGGATCGTCCACTAGAAAAGGAGCAAAGAGAAACAGAGAGCTCTCTTTGCTGCCAATAGTGGTTGTTTGGAATATACTGTGTAAAACCCGTACATGGCACGCAGCTCTAATAACGTGAATGAATCCGAGGTACGCACAAACCTTCCCCCAGTTTAATCTCTATGGTCATTACTCAGACTTAATAAATCTCTGTCGATCTTAACTTTAATTTATCTGAAAGAAGGTATCTTTAGATTAAAGGATACAAAACTATTTCAGTAATTTCAACTGACCACAGTTTGGGATCAGGAGGAAATGCTAAACTCTGGTTTAATAGAAGATTTAGTCTTAGATTCACATGAAGCTGATTAATCTAGCAATCAGAATACTGGTTAATAAATTAAATTCTATCTTATTTATTAAATTAATATCCTACCTATCCCACTGTTCAGCAACTATGGATGTTACAGAGAAAAGAATTATCTGGATCCTTTTCAGTCATGATTCTGACCTAGGTATGAAACAGAAATAACTTTGGTCGCTGTGGTAGGTGACTTACCTTGTGCCTTTGTATGAAAAGTGACCTACTCTTGGGCCTATTAATAGCTTTTGATAGTATTAATGGTGGCATCTTACTGGGCCTCCTGTAGAGTGTGGGAAGTATATTTTATTGTCATTCCTTTCATATATGAATGGAAATTTCCAGCTGATATTCATAAGGGAAGATGAAACTAGCCCATATGGTGGGTTACCAAGGGGCCTTGCCCTTTCTCTCATATTGTATATGAAACTATTGGGAGAGATTTTGTCAGGCTGAAATATACCAATGTTACTCAATTGTATATCTCTGCGGAAGTCCTGAAAATGTCTCTACCAGGCTACCAGAATTTGGATGGCTAAAACCTGTCCAGACTAAAGTAAAACTACTGTTTGTCTATAGACGTCTTTCCTTTCTGAGACACTGGTTCCAACTGTGGCTCTGGATGGACCAGACTTCCCTTGAAGGATCAATTCTAAAGCTCGGGGCAGATTTTCTGACTGCTTGTTTCTTTACTGATGATGGTTGGCTCTAAAAGTTTTTGATCACTTCAGTATCTTCACTGTCAATTCCAAGGTTGGCTGCTGTACCATTAGTTTGGTTTCTTTATATTCAACTAGCTGATAACCTGGCTTCACCGGGTATTTATGACAATGCTGCAGCCTACAATTACCAGCATTCTTCGCCTGATTTGCATGCCTCGCCTGGTAACTGTCTGCACATGTGCAGTAGAGCTTGTCAGCGAAATGTCCGTGGGTCACTGAAATGTCCACTTTGGCCCCTTTTTGGAGGGTAAAGACCGCTCAAAGGCTTTTGTGACAACCCCCACCCCAGTGCTGATCTCGCAATGCCAAGATATGTATGTGCCAAGTTTGGGCGAGATTGGTTGCTCCGTGTATGAGTGTATAGAGCATACACACACAGAAAAGCCTCACCACACTTCTGTTTTATGTATATAGATTTTAGTCACATTTGTTTTACTTCTGGACTTTTATTATTAGAACTTGCACATCTTTTACATTTTTGGCTATCAAAATAATGTCTTCAACATAGCACAAATTACTAACATTTCTTCCTCTAATTTTCAAACTACACTTATCTTCTTTCAATATAAATATCCTGGGAGAAGTTGCTTATAATCTCCAATGATCTGCATATTAAGTGACAAAGTTAAGTTCTCTGTATTGGCTCTTGAAATATGACATTTAAAGTTCTCCTGACCTTGTTAGAATTTTAAAAACTGGTTAAAATAAGGCTTTTAATTAGATGGATAATGCTAGTGACATTTTATATAATTATGTATTGTTTCTTTTTATATATTTTGACTTGTTTTTAATTCTAGATATTTTATTATAATATTTTTATGCATACACTGCTGAGAGTCACATTGTCATGGTATAAAAATTGAATAAATAGCCATAGAAAACACACATTTATGTTTAATCTCACAGTAGATGATATACATCAATGAATATATATTATATATAGAATAGAATAGAAATGTGCATTAGGAAACCAAGACAAATCCCCAAACTTTTTAGAATTACTCAGTATTACTGTTTCTTTTTTAAAAGTCATATTATTAAATCTTTTTAATAAAAATATATTATATTTCAAAATAATGAATCATAATGTTTAAGCATGTCTTTCCTTACCCTAATTTTGAATAAAACAGTTCTTCATACTTCTTTTATTATAGTACTATATATACTTTCTTAATTTTATCACTACCACATTTTCACACAAGATATTTTCCCAGTTTGGCTATTGTTTGCAATTTCTATTACTTTTAATATACGTTGCCTATTAACTATTGTGTTGGCAATACATTTTTGTGAAGGTCAATGAAAAATGATAAAGAAATTAAAACGTTTTATATGCTATCTTTTCAGTTTGTATGTTAAGGCTTTTCTCAAATGTTTTTCCCAGTTAACATTCATCACTTATGAAAATAAAGTGTCCTTTTCTTTATTACATTGTATACATACAGATATATACCCATAGTAATTTTCTTAAGTGTAATGAGAGCTGTATACCACAAATATTGCAGTTTTAGGATGCATATGCTTCTAAAAAGGGTATTTGGCAAAAAGACAGCACAGCAGTCTATATTCATATAAACTGAATATCAAATCTTTAAAACGACACTGGATATCAAATATTTAACATCTACTAATGCAAGATGTTTAAAAAGAATATTCCTCAACTATACTTTTTTCAATTTCTTCTTTTTGCCTTCATTCTAGAGTGATATTTTGCAGCCTAGATGTTTTCACTGTAACCAAAATTTAGTAAATTGTGATGCAGATTTTCAGCAAAAAACACTGAAAACCTATTTTGCTGTAAACATGACCTTGTTACCAGTCATCATG
This sequence comes from Mimophis mahfalensis, assembly GCA_032468015.1. Taxonomy (NCBI): domain Eukaryota; kingdom Metazoa; phylum Chordata; class Lepidosauria; order Squamata; genus Mimophis; species Mimophis mahfalensis. The sequence continues at coordinate 14,064 of JANHFR010003266.1, read as the reverse complement.
CTCTGTAATAAAAGTAGCAGTTAGAGTAGGAGCATTAAAGTCAGCTTGATAAATCTAATAGTATATAAAGCATCCAGAGACCTGGAAGACAAGATAAATGCATTTCCTATCTAAGTAAAATTATGGGCAAAACAATTCAAATAAAATCTGGTAAAATTGCTCTGGGATTTCAGTATTGCTTCGGAATTTGCAAATTGGAACACATTCTGAACCTCTAGGTGCCCTGCCTTGTTTTAACTCTTGGAAATCTACTCCCTGCTTAGCCTGAGAAAGTTATTTTTATTCTAATTTCATCATGTCTCACAAGTTAGGTGAAAAAACATAATATTGGTTGTGACTGCAGTATGACAATAGACTAGGGATGACCCTTCCATAATAAGCTTGATTTCTTTGATGCATGGACACATATATTATATTTTGAAATAATAGAAAATACTAGTACTTGTAGTCCAGGTTTGAGGTTTTGGCAGGGGTTTGCCATTCATACTTGTTGCAATTTAGTTTCTGAATGTTTCATTACCAGATTAGGTAACATCATCAGCAGGATGTTCTTGTCCTATTCCTCTTTAGCTTATAAATGTCCTGTGTGCCAGTGTGGTCAGTTGGTCATATAAAACATATGTTTGTACACAATGACATACAAGAAGCTTTACTGCATATGCTCCATTGTTTTAATTTCCCCATGTGCCCTATTTAACTAAGGCTTCAGATTGATTCGATTTGAACTCAGGCTGGAGTTGTATAGGTAAAGGGGTTCAAAGTGGCATCCATTCTGAGTATGAATAACAAAATGAATCTGAAAGTTTGAGTAAAATATAACATATGAGGGTTAAACATGGCAATTGATGCACTTTTGCTCTCTACTAATTCTCTCTCAGTATATGCTATGAACATGGCTACCAATATATATAATAGCCTATCCTAACTGCAGTATATAAAACATCCAATAGAAGTATAGTAGTTTGCATGTCAGTCCAAAACATACAACCATATTACAGTACTGGCAAGAATGGCTCTTAAAAACTGAACTGCTCTGGGGAGAGGAAATCTTTGCAGAATCTTCTCCCGAAAGCATTAATTTAAGACAATATATTCCAATCCACTGAATGTAGCGTGAATGCTGTATCATTGGGTTACTGTACCACTGCTGGCACCTGTTCTAAAGGAAAAAAACCCCCTCGTCTTGACAAAGTTTACTCACCAACCACTGGCTCAACCACATCTGGAACATGAATGGTTGATTATTATAATTAGCGAGCAAGATTGAGTAGTGTGGCACTGGAACCTGTTAACGAGGCTGCTGGGAGATGGAATGGGCTGGGCTATGCATCATTAAAGAGACATAGAGAAAGACTTCTGACCCATGGGGCCGGCAAGTAAGACTGTGGGGAGAGGATGGAAGGCAGCAGAAGTACAGGAAATAGAACTGCAATTAAGAGCAGGCAGACAAAGAGAGAATCAAATGAAAGGTGAAGGTGGTTAGGGGGCTAGGCGATGTACTGGCTCTGACCTCAGAAAATCTTGATTACTATAGTTCCCTGAAGGCCTCTGGGGGAGAATGGGGGATATTTGTAATCGGATATTAGCTCAGCACTTGGAGCCATGATAGAAAAAGAACCAAAAGATCTCTTGCCCCAGCCCCAATGGTAAAAGGGTCTCCAAGTCCAGATTTAGACTAACAGCTTCCTTCTTCTGATGTCACAAATCAACTCCCTAAATGACAGGCGGAACTGTTAAAATGCAGATAACTATGTTCACGTCCCCCCCCCAACTAAAGCTTTTACTTTAATGTAAACAAATCAACTTACACATGAATATGCATGTAAGATTAATGGAATAGTCTACAAGTGATTTAATAGGAATGTCATTTTTTTGCCTTCCTTTTTCACAAGGAATACATTTTTTTTAAAATGAAAATAGAGACATAAGCCTCCATCTTGCCTGCTGGATAATGGCTATAGTGCAATTTGTTTGGGTAGAAGAGGAAAATCACTATTCTAAAACTGGTATCACTAATAATGACATGAAGCTACCTTAGTGGTGGAGTACAAATCGGATGAGGGTAATGTCATGAGGGGGCATAAAAAATAGTTAGCAGGCCAAATTTGTGCTACAGTTAGGGGAAATGTAAGGATAACTCCTAAGGCAGTGTTTCTCAACCTTGGCAGTTTGAAGAATTGAAGTCCACACATCTT
>JANHFR010003263.1:93087-104342 GCA_032468015.1 Mimophis mahfalensis | reverse complement strand
ACCTCGGAAGGATGGAAGGCTGAGTCAACCTTGAGCCTGGTGGGAGTCGAACCTGCACTAATTGCAGGCAGCTGTTAATACTTTAGGAGGCATTAAACGCCTACACCACCACGGCTCTTAATGTTGAGCATGCTGAGGAATTAATGTTCAACCAATGTGAAAGGTTATATTCAAATGAGACATATTTGTAACAAAAAAAACACAATAAAAATGTATTTTAAAAAAAGAAAAGGGCAGAAAGGAAAGTTGGCTGATCACACTTTCAGGAGAAAATTAGCTTACTGGGGGCTAACAGAGAAGAAATCTGTCTAGGAGGGAGGAAGAACTGTGGATTGGGCAAATGGAAAGCAGGCTTTTATAGGCTCTCATTTTGTTTCTGTCTGCAGAATGCCCTGCTCAGGTAGACTTTTCCATATTCGTGGTCTTCTTCTCTTGGGGCAAAATAATATCAATGTCAACATGGCCCTTCTAGCAATCAAAATTAGTAAGGAAAGAGAAAAATTGTACACAAAACACTTCATTCTTTATTCATTTAAAACAATCCTTTCATGCATTCCCAAAAGTACTAAAGGTACTTACTCATATTTCAATCACAATCCAAACCCCACAGTTTCCCATAGGATGCTTATGAGAATTTTTTTTTTTACATTTGCAGTACAGTTCTTGGCTTGGTTAAAGCTCCCTCAAAGGCATTTGTTTATTCTGTCTGACAGATCCCCAGAAATCATTTATTATATTGTTGCTGCTGTTATTCCCAACAGCAAAATATCTAACACACAACGACAGGCTTCCTTGATGCAGTATTGTTCTTGCATTCCTTCAGAAAAATAGAAGAGTATGTATGAGCAAGTTTATGATTTCACACTTCCACCCATCAATTTCTTGCATGCACAACTTGGAGTAAAGCATATTATTTTAAAAAAAGACAGAGAAAAAAAATCTGAAGTGTCTTTCTGTTCTCCTTCTTTCTACCCCACCTCCTTGCTCATTTGCTACATGAATGTCTTCTAAATGTTTTCACAGCTGCTTGGGAGGTGTTGAGTCTTCATGTCAACTCATTCACTCAGCTTAACATAATCATTCTCTTTAATGGAACAGTTACCCTGAATATGATGTCTATCATTTTTGCTGTTGGGGGTCCAAAGTCAGGAAGAGGGTGAGGTGACAGAGGGATAATTACCAGGCCCGCCACAATTCCCCACACACACACTTTTACCCCCTTCTGTGGATGATGCAGTGTTGTACAATGTCAACAATCAAACATGGAAATGAAGGCAGTGCAAAGACCCAGGTGAGTAATTACTACAGGGTTGCAGCCCCACAACAACTTCCAAAGTGCTGGGCCTGACAAGGTGCAGATTGTTTTTTATCCTCTGGTGTGAAGCGTGCTGATTTGCTGTTGATAGATCCAGGCGGCAATATTAATTAAAACACAAGCAGGAGCTAATTCAGTTGTTGTCAATGCATTTTTAGAGGGTGGCGCTGAGTAGATTGCAACAGCGAGCGCAGATCCTGTGTGGTGCAGTGAAAGTGTGAGCTAAGACAAGCACTGTTTAGGCCTGTCAAACATAGATCCTTTGGATTTAATTGATATTTGTGCAAGGGGTAATCACTTCCTCCCTGCAAAATCAGAAAGCAGAAATCTAAAGCAATGCAAGTGACGCGCTGAAATTTCAAGATCTCAATACATTAAAAGCAATCAATCCCCAAGTAACAGGGTTTAAATGGCCATGTAGCATCAACCATTCACCAGAGGGCAGTACTTAGGAGAATGCATGGTTTACACAAATATAATAATCTCTTTGGGAGAATCAAAACAAGCAAGGGAGGTTCAAGTATGCTCAGTAGTCATGGGGAGGGAGCAAAAACAGTTGAGAATTGAAAACGTGTAGGAGGATAAGTCCAAGGGAATAGCTGTTGGTAACTTGAACAGGAAGTAATCCACATTGCAACATATTTTCACAATCATGTAGTTGATTTCTAGACAAGGCTGGAGGTATTTTTACTACAAACTATGGAAAGGAAGACTTTGCTGTGCATTAAGTGGCAATAGTTGTATGCTCAAAGTATACAACAAGATACAAGAGTGTATTTTTAAACTTATTTCAAATATTAAACTCACACTTTCTCTCCCCGTCCTTCTCCCTCTGCCTCTCCCCTCCCTCCCTCACACACACACATACCACCATCATCATGACCACCACCCCCTACAAAAAATGTATTTTCCAGAGAAGAGCTTATAGGAAAAGTCATCAGCAGAAATAATTTTAGATGATTGCCATCTCTCCAATCCAAGCATTCTGGAATGATGCTACATTTAGGGCTTTCAAAGGAACAAAAGTAGGATTATTAAGAATCACCTGCTTTCAAACAGATGTAGTTGCTGCCTGTGATTTTAAGCTATTTTTCTGAAGAGCACGTCTCAAGATGACTGCGTTTTAATTAACCTGCAAGCTTAACAAGTATCTGGTCTTTTGTAGACCTCATGAAGCAAAGGGTGACACTGATGGGACATATTGCAATACAATACCTCCTCATGAGGATGCTGCACCAGTTTGACAGAAGCTCTCATCCCAATATTTTTGAGAGCTAAGTGGGATAGGTGTTCAAAAAGGAAAGGCTACAGTAACAACTGTGTGACCTTGTTTTTTATGTGTAGTTGCACGTATTATCTTGAGTTGTACATGTGAGAGAAGACAAGTAGAAATAAAACAGTCTAAAGCAGATAGAAAAAAATATTATTCTCTAGCTGCAGGGCTCACAAGGAGTAGTAATTGAAGGAGCAGTAGGAAGTCATATAATGTAAGTGGGAAAGAGAGAATAGTAAGTAGTGAGTACTAGCCTTTAAGTGTGTGTGTGTTGCCTAGAAATTTGTGTGGTTTTCTTGGGGTTTGGAGCCCGTTGACTTGGGGATGTGTAAAAAAAAACAACTTGTGATTGCTTGTAACAGGACTCTGGCTGGGCAGATGTTGTGGAAATTATCAAGGCATATCTTAAGCAAAATTATCTGAGAAAAGTTTGATCCAGTTGATCTTGAGGAAGTGGACAGATTCCTTAATACTATGAGCCTGAATGCATACATTTCAAAGCTTGACAAATTTTGGAGAGTACCGATTCGGTGCCACTGTTTGAACACATGGAACCAGTCCCATAATTTATTTTATAGCTTCAATATTTTTTCTGAAAAGATGACTGGCAAATCATGCACAAAATCTGAATAAAATTTGGAAGAAGCAGACAAAATATGCATCTACCTATTATTTGTAATTGAAGCTCTACTTTCCAAGCTCTTACTTTATGTATGCAAAAGCAATATTGCAAAAGCAGGCAAATTCACCCTTTAAAAGTTTACACTCAGTTGGAAACAAAATAATAGTGTTAGGAACAAGATATCCTGTGATATTCTTTTTCCCCCAAACGGATCTGTGGACAATAGGCCATCTTCAACGTGTTTTTTTTTTTTTAATGCTTTGGTGGCCATCCAAGCAAATAGCTACTGAGCTAGACAAGATGCAGCTCCCCTTGAATAAAATGAAAATCTCCCTGTTTAATTGAATGCTCAACACACTGAAATGAGTGCTGGAAGCAAGCCTGTGCTTGCTCTAGTTTGAAGCCATGTGAAGAAGAGACTATCGACTGCCGACACACAAATACATCCAACAACAAAAGCAAGAAATGATGGCTGAGGCTTTCTAGTAATAGGTATGAGACCCTGTTGGAAGCCATGCAAATGAAATCTACGCAGGAGTGCAAATAGAGAAAAATAATTTTACACCAGCAACCTGTAATAAAGTCGCTGATTATTAGTATTACACCTGCACAGCCTTGGACTAGGGGAGCCTGAAATTCTGGGGCAAGACTAATATAAAGTCAGAACGGTTGTGAATATCCTGTCTACCTACAATTGGAAAAAAATATGCTTTTATGCAGACCAACACTTGTCCTCGATGAGCTAGAAATTCACACACCAACCTGAAAGGTGCTTATTGACTCCTACTGAAGGTTCAGTCATTGAAAGGTGGCTCAATTGACTCTGTTTGGAAAGGAAACCAACCATCAACCCAATTTCAGACAAGTTCCTGTGTGCTGGGAATAAATCAGACTCTTTGGTGAATGCTGTCAGCTCATTTGAAGGGTGAGCTTCCCAAATCAAAGATTCTGGCATTTCTGTAATAACAATATTGGATTTGTCCTGTATCTTGGAAAGGGTATGAAATCTACCACATGAAATGCTGCTAGAAGTACAATTGTGGCATTTTTCCTACAGGTAGTCCTCGACTTACAACAGTACTTTTAGTGACCGTTCAAAATTTCAATGGCACTGAAAAATGTGACTTATGATCGTTCACACTTAGGACTGTTGTGGCCTCCTTGTGGTCATATGATCCAAATTCAGCTGCTTGGCATCTAACTCATATTCATGACTGTTGCAGTGTCCCAAAGTTATGTGATCACCTTTTTTGTGAACTTCTGACAAGCAAAGTCAATGGGGAAGCCAGATTCACTTAACAATCATGTTACTAATGGAACAACTGCAGTGGATTCTCTTAACAACTGTGGCAAGCAAGGTCAGAAAATGGGGCAAAATTCACTTAACAAATGTCTCAATTAACCACAGAAATTTTGGGCTCAGTTGTGGTTGTAAATCAAAGATTACCTGTATATGTTCAGCCAATTGTTTTAAGAACAGACTACATATTATGCCAGTTGTATAAAGTACAACTTATCCCCAGAATACTTATTCTGCTCTAAAAGAAAGTATATATGAACTCATTCTGGAAGGGGATTACTACTATGAGCAGACACTTAAATCTTCCCCGATAATCCTTTTATTAAAGGATTAAATTCATGAAATACAAATGATTTTAAAAAGTAAAAAAAAGTATAGAGTACAAGAAAATGTTGATGGGAACCTTAAATCTTAATTTCCTGCTGTCAGTGTTCCCAATCGTACTAAAGAGATCCACTGATGGTTTCATAAAAGAAACCCCAAAGGGGTTGCAGTTGAGTTGCATGTTATATAGTTAACCTAATATAATTTAAACATGTATGTATTGTGGATAAAAATGAGAAAAACATGTCAGTTTGAAGAGTCAACCTGTAATAAAGAGCAATAGATGGATGCCTATGCTTTTCTGCATTTGAATGTGAGGTATTTTGTTGTTGCTGTTGTTGTTTTACCATTTTAGAAAGGCTGCCTCTTTTCCTGGATGCTTTGGGGATTTTATATCTATTTTAATAAAGACTTTGCTGTATGTTGCACAGATTTACAACATTCATTATACAGTAAAATTGTTTTACACAGAAGAACAGACCTGGAGACTGGATTGCTCTCTCCACAACCTCCCAAGTATTATCCCTATTTTTCCCCTTTTTTTAAAAAAAAAACAAAACCAAAACATTGTTATAACTATGTAGTTTTTGTTTTGCAAAAATAATACTTTTTTAAAGGAAGGGTAACTTAGATCTATCCCCTTAAAATTATTACAGCAACAAAATTCTCTAATATCCCAGAGTGCTGGCTGACTAGCCTTGACAACTCCAGCAGAACCTCAGGATGGTGATTTCATTTCCAGAAGTTTCCAAAACCACAAAGGTGGAGCTCACGTCTCCAGATTAAACTGCTGTACACAGCAATAACTATTTTGTTGGAAATGGAATAACTGTGTCTCTAGTAGCTAAGAAAATCCAACCTGTGATCAACTCAGTATGTAGCTCATTGTAGGAGACTATTTGGGTTTTGATTTTGTTATGCATTAATCTTAAATACATTTTCTTGGCAATAAATATACACAAAGCTACCTTTTACACATTTCATTAAAAATAATTATTATTATTACTATTATTATTATTATTATTATTATTATTATTATTATTATTATTATTATCATCATCATCATCATCATCATCATCATCATCATCATCATTATTATTATTTATTGCGGTGTCAGACCAAAATACAAAGCAATATCAGGTGTAAAGGGAATGAAATCATGGACAGCTAGCCACCAAAGGTCGTGGCTGGGGTGGGTTATAACATTCACCTCTGGTTATTGATGGTCTCAGAAAGAATTTGGAAACCTGGAAGGTAATAAATGAAGAGGTATCCTGTAGACAATATAAGACCAGGTTACTAGCATTAAGGCCAGAATGGGCTATGTTAAGCAGAGAAAATTGTTTAGTTCTGCCCTCATTGTACATATTCAATAGACTTACTTCTTTACTTGTTGCTAGACACAGATTTCCAAAACCTCACTAGCTACAATAGATTTTGGCCCCCTCTTTTAAATATTATTAAAATACTAGCTGATAACCCAGCTTCGCCCTGAGTAGCTCTATATGCCTGTAGCTCTGTGGGCCTGACACTGGCCTGTCATGCAGCGTCACAAGTGAGTAGCTCTATGGGCCCATAGCTCTATAATTCTGTAGTTCTATGGTCCTGATGCTGGTTTCTCATGCAGCGTCACACATCACAGGTAGCCCCCTGGTGGAGTAGTGGGATGCTGCCAGCTCAGCACTATTTTAGGGGACACAGACTATCCAAGAAGTGCTAGGGCTGTCTCAGCCCCACAGTGTTTGTTCTCGGAGGGTAAGTTATCTGTGTACCAAGTTTGGCTGAAATTGGTCAAGCCATTTCAGAGTGTGTATGGAATATACATCCACACCCACAACCTATTTTTATATATATAGATTATAATTAAAATTGAATCCACCCTTGAAAAGCATATCCTGTTCCTGTTCTAATCCACTCTAGAAAGATAGTCGTGTTTTTTTGTAATGCAGTACACAAGTACAATGGACTAAACATGGTAATATTAAAAAGAAACTAAACTGCACTTATATTAAATCAAATGTCTGCTGTAACTTGGGAACAGTAAGGAGGCTGCAGTAGGACTGAAGTTGTAGCCAAGAAAGTCTAAATGAAAACATACATTAACAAAAAGTATTGAAAAAATTTTATTGTGAGGGGGAGGAATCTGGAGAGGACTATATATAGGTAAATGTATTCAAAAGTATTAATAGGAATCCTAGCTAATTAAAAAAAAGACAGTCGAGTCATATGAACTGCCAATGATTATTCTGGTTTCATATCACAGATTTTTTATGATGTTTTACACACACACACACACACACACACACACACAGAGAGAGAGAGAGAGAGAGAGAGAGAGAGAGAGAGAGAGAGAGAGAGAGAGACTGTCTATGATCAAGTAGTTAATAAAAGTTAAACATACATTAAATAAAATATAAACATATTCTGAGTAAACCACATATATAGTCATCACCTCCAAGAATACTCACATGTCACTCTGAATGAAACCTTCTAATAATTGTCATATTTTGAATTTCAGAAACATAAAAGAAAATTAAAAGGAGTCTACGTTACGGGAATAAAACTTCATCCCTCAGTTATGGCACCATCAGGAGACCCTATGCTACTGAGGTAAGTAACAGAGAGATTGTCTAATGCTAATATTAAAAACCAAAATTGGCCACCCAGTTTGTTTAAATTGAGGTCTGCCTAGGAAAGAATGTAGTATTTTATTTACTTGAACCTGTTTCCTTCCAGATGAATTTCTAATTGTTCAGTCTACTTCCTGATTTGGAATTTAGCTAAGGAAAAAATTACGTAGAAGATTAATTCTCTTCATTTGCTTTCACACTAAGGTATTTTTGCTGTTAGAGAGTGTTACAGCTACATATGTTTTGGGCAAAACCTGATTTTTTAAAAAAATGACTGCCACATCAAATCTTATCCTAAACTATTTTTTTTTAAGCAAGGTGATTTTTTTTTAATATTTAGAAGCAGAATGTGTCTTAACTTAGATTAAGATAAGTCAATAGCTAGCTGAATCTTTCAAACAACAATTAACAGCATCACTATTTAGCAATAAAGATTTGATTTTTGGTTTGATTTTAATTGCAATGTTTTATCATGCTTTACGTGTTTTACTTGTCACCTTCAGGAGTTATAAACCTCCTGTTTATATAAAATTACACATTTCATAATTGAAAATAAAATGACAAATGGCAGTAATCTAGGTCCAATATGCAAGAAGTGATAATTTGGTGCCTAATCCTTTAGTAACCGGACTGCTTTCTCTCTTTTTTTCCCCTTCTTTTATTTCCAAAAAGTGGGGGCGGGAAAGTATAGTTAGGTCAATTCCTGAGTTTGAAAGTTGGGAAAACAACATGAAATAACACTCAGTTGTAAAGTAGTTGTCAAATACTCAAAATAACTGTAGAAATGTTAGCCTTCTGAATGAAAATGACAAGTCAGCTTTTGTTAGTGAGCTGAAACACAATGAATTGATGGTACTCACATTGGTACAGTGGAAATGTATCTTCTGAAATAATAATAGTAATTTAATTTAACCCTGGACAACCACAGAGAATATTTTTCATATGCATATGAGTATTTACATAGATGGCATTTTGTCTTTGTGCTGTAGGTTCAGCATTTGAAGCTGTGAATTAAAGTCTGTTGCAGAGTACTTTTATGTTCTGAGTTATATTTTTAAAAACTACCCCAATAAGATCTATAAATTTACCTTTTCTCCTCAGCAGTTAAACCTTTTCCTAGGCATACAGTTCCTTAAGCTGGAATTTTGTTTCCTTGGCATTTCATGTCTTTGGATTCTCTGCTGCTCTGGAAAATTCTTTCCAGTCCGTACTGCTTGTTAAAATTCTGGCATTTCCACGTAGAAAAAAATACTTTCAAATTCATTTCAAAGTTCTATGATACTCTGCAAGTTCAAGCTGAAAACAGAGAGACATGTTGTTTAATATAACATTGCTTGGCTTTTTGGTTTTTCTGGTCTGGTACAGAAAACATCCATTTAGGAAAGGGAATTTGCAGTTACAGCAAAGACATATTTCCTTCCATTCAGAGTTTAGAGAAAAATTAGATACCCACCCACACCCAAATCCTGAATCTATGAAGGAAGAAAACTAATTGTGACTATTCTTCTTCTTATGAAACCTCCAAAGACTCTAATTAATGGTGGATTTAAAACATAGGAATAAAACCAAAATATGAAAGAACAATAAATCAGAGCTTTATGCAATATATTTCCTTTCAGAACATTTTAAAATAAAAAAACTGGACCAGAATTGGTCAACATATTTGGCACTCTCTTCTTATGTGTAGATGTAGAAAAATTTAATCTCCTGCCATTGTATGTCTTAAAAGAAATTTAAATTAGCTTACATATGTGCTGATCTGCTTTGATCTAACAACAGTCTGTGGCTAAATCTAGAATTTCTGAATCATTCTAATGACATATAAAAAGGTTATGGATATGTCACTGGTTTCCTTTTATAAGGAAATTTACTTTTTAAAAAAGTCATAGGCATTTAATTGATTAATTGTGGTAGTGGAGGGTTATGCATGGTTCCAGGCTGTGCTTTTTTGCACTGCACTTCTCTAAGTATTACACAACGAGACATGTGGTTTATCAGCTGAAGGTTTTAATTTACCCAATTAAAATTATCTTAATCGGCACTATGTACAAAGCTTGTGTGTATAGTTAGGTTTCATTGGAATGGTAGAACTATTATTTTAATAAAACGTCTTGCATTTTAGTTATATTCATCCCAACTACTTTTGCTCCCCCTCCTTTTTTTTTAAGGTGTATAGTCTGGTACTATAAAGCTACAATAATGCAATGTAGTAAAAATAAATATTTTACCTGTATCGTATTAAAAATGCTTCATTTCAAATCTTCTTTTAAAGGAGAGCATGGCAACATAAATCTGAAGCATATTACAACTTCAAGGCCTTATTTTTAATATCCGTATTACAGACATGAAAAAGAACACAATTAGGCTCCAGGAAAGCGACGTGGAATGGATAGCTAGACAACCAACTTACAGTATATACATTCTAAACAATTTTGCCACAGTTAAAAGGTATTTATATTCTGATGCAGATAAAATTGAACATGTCAACACTAATGCATTTTTCTAGGAGAATCACTACTTTCACAATAATTTCCATGGAAAATTTGTGTGCACATGCTGTAATAGACACATTTATAACATCAAAAGGGTTCAATTTTCTTTTCAATCATACCTCTGTATGAATAGCTTTTCCTATTGAATTTAACAATAAGGAACATTACCAGAGTCTAAAGGATGGGATACTTCTGCTTGCTCTTATGAAAGTATGTCAGACAATATATAATATATCCTACAATAGATCTGGGTTAACAGCTCTTTTACATAGGTTTTCTTTCTAATACACTTGTGTCAGCAGAATGCCATTTTTATTTAAATTTGCCTGTGAGATCAGCTACATTTCAATCTCTGATTAACTCTCAATGTTATTAAAAGAGTATTCAAATGTTATTTAAAAGGAGACCCAGGGCATCTGTATCAAGAAATTAACATAAAATGTTTCTCGGAGGTATAGATTTCAGCTCAAAATTAGCAGCCGTTTGTTCTGCTCTTGAGTCACTTGAGGAAACAAGATTTTATAAATAGTGATTTTAAAATGTTACTACAGTGATTTAAACTGGGCATTTTTTGCATATTAAGTGGGGTGCTCAGAAAGGTGTGTTATTTTGTTGCAGTCAGTAGAAATAAAGCCCTCTTCTTCTAGCCGATAGTACATTTAATAAGTAACACTGGATTCTTTAATTACTTGTCAGTTCAAAGCAATCGGGTATAAATCACACACATTTACCAATTGGGAACTATTCTTACTCCACCACTTTGACAGAGCTGTAGCAGAAAAATTAAAAAGACAACAATGTCCAGGTTTATTAGACAACCGGGTTTAATATTTTGACTAACAAATATATCTGCAAAATAAATCCAGTACAGGCTGAATTTATTCCACTTACATCTTGGTCAGTCATATGCTTGTGGAAAGATGGATGGCAAAGAAATTAAATTTAAAAAAATTCTTATGGATTATGAAATGATTATTGAAAAGAATCTCCAAGGATTTTCTCCAGGGAAAATCCATGTATCACCCTAGCTTGATATATAGCAACATCCTTTCAGTTATATCAGGGGACAAGTAAGGTCTGCAAGTCACAATCCTTCCTGACAGGATTTCTTGAAGGACCTTACATGAATTTGAACTTTCTTGAGGGAGCTTACATGAATTTGAACTTTCATATACCAGTGAAATGTCCACAATATTCTCTGCATCTTATTTAAAATCCAAATTTTATTTATTTATTTATTTATTTATTTATTTATTTATTTATTTATTTATTTAATTTATATACCGCCCTTCTCCCAAG
>JANHFR010003263.1:0-12899 GCA_032468015.1 Mimophis mahfalensis | reverse complement strand
TTCTACTTGCATTTTTACATGCTTTTGAACTGCTAGGTTGGCAGAAGCTGGGACAAGTAACAGGAACTCACTCCATTATGTAGCGCTTGGGATTCGAACCACCAAACTGCTGACCTTTCTGATCAACAAGCTCAGCGTCTTAGCAATATTAAGCTGGCTTAAAGTCCCCACACCTTTCAGTTTGGCTGACTTCAGTCTCCAGGTCCCGAGGATTGGGTTGGGAAGGGCTCAAGAGTTCATTGTCTCCACATCAACCATTGGCTTGTCCCCAGTAATCTCAACATAGGCTTCTTCTCCTACAGTATATTCCATCTTTTTTCAATTGGAAATGATGCAACTGTGTTTTCTGAACTCCTTTCCTTGCACGTTTCTATACAGTCAAAACAATAAAAACTTCTCTAATTCTATACCTGTTCTTTGCAATCTGATGTCTTTTGGATGCATACAGGTGGGACTACAGCATCAGAAGTTCCTATTGGTATAAAGCTGTGGGAGATGCCATCCAAATACAATACGGTGGAGAAGACAACATGATAGTGTTTATGTTAACGGTTTAAACTCTAAATATGATAGAATGTTGAGAGATCTTAGTTTACAAAAATGCACCTTGGCTGTTGAACAGTTTGCACCCTGAAGTAGTAGCTGAATATAAAAAGAGTGGGTGTAAGAAAATTCATGAAATATAACCAAATACTTATATATCATTTCAAATACTTTATCATGTATTTGTCTTAACGGCAGCTTGATACTGACAACTACAAAACAGCATCTAACAGTAAATTCTAAATGACAAAAAATTGCAAACCATATAACCATTATTTAAAAAGTATTAAACACAATCAATTAAATCACAATACGGTTTACTTCATTACACTTGGAATAGCAAACTATACTTAACAAAAATCATTTCCCTTTTTAGAAAGTTTGTATACATTTCCACCTGGCGCTATTCTCTCTCCCCCTCTCTCCCTCTATCCCTCTCACTCCTTTCTGTATATTTTGGGTAAGGGAGGTGAAACAACATATTCTTCATGTCATATATTGTAAATGTATTGTAAATGTATTGTAAAGTAAAATAGAAGAACCAGTTCTCCTAGTAACTTAACAAGGTTAAAAAAACATTATTTTACCCAAATAATAAATGCCCAATTATTTACTCAAAAAATAAAGGATAAAATTTAAAAACCTAAAACAAATTCAGTAAAGGATGGATATTAAAAGAAATCACTCAAAAAGAATTTCATAAATTAAGAGAAATTCCAAAATCTCCCAAGTATAATATCTCAAGTACCTTAAATTTACTTCCCTGCACAATATTGGTCATCCTCTTCATTATTTGCATTCTTCCTTCATTCGTTTGATGTGGGCTGAATGTATGTGCTCCCAACTTGGCCTATCGGTAATTGTTTATTTGGCAAACAAAACTACATCTATATAAAACTGTTTTCTGTCAAAGGTACGTTTCTTAAGTTCATATTGGTTTTTCACAAGGAAACATTGAGGTTAGGTCTAGTGTATCAAATATGTGCTTTTCACTTGGCTTCTGATGTTCATCATACATGTTTATAAAATACATTTCAAGTATTATTTTTACCATATTGGTAGCATGACATAGTAAATGTGGTAGAATAACAAGTAATATTTATGGAAAAGTTAAGCTTTGCTTAAGGTTGATTCCTTGCACCTCAAATGATTATGACCCAGGTTTAAGGCTTCAGCCCTATTTTTTTACATACATAGTAGTAAATCTCGTTGAACTAAATGGAGCTTACGACTCAGTTCATATGTTAGGCTTTATGGCAACTGTGGAATAGTTTGTTTGAGAAATTACAGCCAATTAGTTTATATTGCATGTGTGTGTCTGTGTGTGCATCTATACAGTACTGTCTGTATCTCTGTGTATATAAATACCAGAGATCTTTAAAATGCAGAACTCAGTAGCCTTGATAAAGTCTTGTAAAAATGTTTTCTTTTTATCCTCAGCCTCTCATCTGAAGCATATTTTTAATTATGCATCATCACCCATACATAAATTCATTTATGTATATTAATTTTTGCTCCACTTAGCAGAGTGGTCACTTAATTAAATGTCTTCAGTTGTTTTAATGAAATAGAAGGGGGGGGCATGATAGGAAATCCGAGTTTAAATCGACTCTTCTAATGTTGTACATTTAAGCATACTATTTGCTGCCTTTATTTCATCCCATTTGTAATACTGATACGAGGGCATATGTGAGTGCGAAATTAAAAAGTAATATCCTTTTCTAAAGCCTCTAGACTGTTTAGCAGATTTTTAAATGAAATCAAAATTATACAGATTTTTCATTCTGATAATTTTACCAATTCACTAATTCTTTCATCTTTACAGGTCATTGAACAGTTTCCCATTAATGAGAAGTAGTTAAGGAGAAATTTCACAGTTTTTTTTTTTAATTCTCTTCCCCCCCCCCCCATTTTTTGAAAAATGTTGCATATCATTTGCAAATTAGAAAGAACTTGTTCCATTTATGGTACATTTATTTAAAATAATCGAAAGCATGAGATCTGGCAGAACACTATGTGCAATGACGCTTTAAAACAAATTACCATTTATTTATAAGGAAGAAATAGACTTTTTAAAAGCACACAAACTGCTTTTCATTATTAATGGTGTTCTCCATGCACAACTGGAAAGACTGGAAGAGAACAGAATTTGTAGAGACAGAACTTCTGAAAGAAACTATCCAAAATTGTTAGGGAAGGTGGCAAAACCTAAAGGCTGCCTTCACATACTAAAATCACTTAGCTTCCACTCTTAATTGAAGAGTCACCATTTATTATTATTTTCTACATCTGCCCATCATTCTAACTAATCACTTCATCTCAAGGCAGAAAGAGATGCTCTCATAAAACATTCCTGCTCCCTATTCACCCTCCAGCAGTCAGCCTGATATATTTGTGCATGTAGCAAAAGGCTGTCTAAATTAATCATGGTTTTCTTACCCCTTCATACACCTACCTAATTTAATCCAAAAGTTATTTAGCCCCCCGCACCAAAAAATCAAAAACCCTAATCACAGTATTCCGTAGCTGGCTAGAAAAGTCAGTTTGACACCAATTCCAGTTATATACCATTCTAAAGATGCTTTTGCTTTAGTTTGACTTTTTTAAAAAGTTGGCATCTTATCTAAGGAAATCATATTAGAAGATATTCTTGCACAAAGAAACATGCATTCATCCCACACATTCATTATTTTTCCTTTTTGATTTCCTAGTCCCACTTCTAATTCTTTTAATTTTTATACTGTGTGTATTTTATTGTTTACCGCCCTGAGTCCTCCGGGAGAAGGGCGGTATAAAAGTTTAAATAAATGAATGAATGAATGAATGAATGAATGAATGAATAAATAAATAAATAAATAAATAAATAAATAAATAATGGTAGTGCCTACTGAGGTAAATATTTCAGAAACAACTGTAGCTAGGATTGAGGCACTCAGATAAATTGCAGTGCTGTTAAAACATAATAATCATCTATAATTCCAATATCTTTTTTCACTTGTTCGACTCCTACGCTAGGTGCTGCCTGTCCTATTTTCCCTCAGTTATGAATTTTGCATTTGTTGCTCTGTTTAATTATTTTAACCCGTTTCTGAAATCAGAATCAGAAAATCAAAATATTCTAATGTTGCTTCTATCTTTAGACTTAGACTAGACTAGACTAGACTAGACTAGACTAGACTAGACTAGACTAGACTAGGTTTAGGAAAAAGTTTTGTGGTGCCTCACTTGGTTATCTGAGTGCACACTAACAGCAAGAAAAGAGAAAAATGAAGAGAAATCTAGGAAAAGAAATAAAGCACATCGAGATATAGGCAGAGTGAAACATCCGGAAGGGGTGAATATTGGATCCAAGGGCTTGTATTGAGATCAACCATGAAAGCCTCAATTTAAACATCAACCAATTATGAAATATCATATGTTATTTACATATAGCCACTACAAATCTATTTTTTTATTTTTTTATTTTTATACTCTGCTCTGGTCCCACATGACCCTGAACACTTTAAAGTGCAACCATGAAGGCATCCCTGTTCAGCATTAAAACAATAAGAAGCACTGAAAGCATATAAAAGAAATAAATGAATAACTCTAAAATAAATAAGGGCTTTCTCAAATGATAACATTTATTTAGCTCTACCATTACAAGTGTTCACAGATTATTAGCAAGACTCCCAGATTTTGGCTGTCAAATTTGAATAGCAGCATCCATAATGGGTGGAGGGTTCGCAAAGTTAACATGATAGTTGCAGCAAGGTGTCCATTTGTCTCATTTACATCAGTCCTTTTAGGTAGACCAGACAAGAAATCTGTCCTGCAGGAAGGCTAAAATTACCTTTATTGAGATTGGCTATAACAGAATCCTCCAAGTCTAATTGTGTTGTCTCTCCTCTCCTTTTTAATAGGGGAATGAATTAAGGAGGTGGTTAACTACAGCTGCTTCCTAATGTCATCTGTCTGTGGTGGACTTACATGATGTTTTATCCCTTGTCACCTTGGCAACAGTTCTTGCATATCTCTGCCAAGCTTACTTTCCTTACTTTCTATGCTTATACTTGAATTTGAATTTCATCTTGATTTGATCAAGGACTCTTATGAAAAGCTTGACGGTTCCATTTTACAATCCATCCACTACAAACAGCTTTAATTTGTCATTATGAGTCCCTTAATTATGAGCTTCATCATTGCTATCAACGCTACTAGCCAAAACTTGATCTAGTAAATCACATTCTTGTTCAGATATATACTTACAGTCTAGAACTCTCTTTCTTCAGTTGGAGGTGATGTCATTAGCAGAAGGGATTGTGCAGAAGGACATTGCAAAAGGAAGAGCAGTTGATAAAGGTCACCTTATTTAATTGGAACCTGCCATGAATGCACCCAGAGAAATACCAGATCCAACTCACATCTTTTGTAATATTTATCAGTTACCAAGTTTATTCAATTTTATCTGTCTATCATCTATCTATCTATCTATCTATCTATCTATCTATCTATCTATCTATCTATCTGTCATCTGCAATAACTGGAGAAGTAATGGCATGTGATAAACCAATTCATTTGAAAAGTATTTGATTTAATAATGAATAAATAATAAAACAGTGTCTTTAATAACTATAGCACTTAAACCTATATACTGCTCCATAGTGCTTTACAGCATTCTCTTAATGGTTTACAATGTCAGCATTTTGCCCTCAACAGTCTGGATACTCATATTAATGACCTCAGAAGGATGGAAGGCTGAGTTAACCATGAGCCCCATCAGGATTGAGTTTTCTTGTAATATTGCATTCTAACCATTGAGCTACCTGGGATCTTACAATATTGTCTGATAGAACATAAAGAAAAAAGAATCAGTTTGGTGTCATAAATAAGGCACCATTCCAGAAATCAGGAGTCCTGCCTTAGGCATAAGGCCAACCGAATGACCTTGGGCTAGTCATTCTCTCTCATAGCTAGGAAGAAGACAATGGCCAACCACTTCTGAAATGCCAAGAAAATTGCAGGGACTCATCCAGACAATCCCCAAGAGTCAAAACTGAATGAAAGGGGGGGGTGTGTGTGTGTGTGCATGCACACACACACACACACACACACACACACATACAAAGAATAAAGTTCAATGAAAATCAATGTGAACAGATTTTTTAGGAGTTGAGACCAGTTAAAATGGAATGAGAGGTTTCTTTCCTTGTCCCTGTGAACATGTTATTGTGCATCCAACAATCTTACCTTGAAAATGATGTCGACTGTAAAGACATAATATTTTGTATGCTGAAACTGGACATTTAATGCCACTTGGGGGGGGGGGGTGAGAGCCCTAATGAGCAGGCATACGCATGGAATGAGTGCTGTTGCTAAAAGCACATTGTAAGCCGCCCTGAGTCTTCGGAGAAGGGCGGGATATAAATGGGATTAAAAAATACAAAAATAAAAATAATTTAAAGTTCATCTATATGGTTGTTAGGCATTGAAAACTGCTTGGGGGCACATAATCAGACAATCAATTTATGTACATACTGTATATAGACAGCCATTTCTAAAATAAGCTTTGTTTCAAAATAAGTTATTTGAAGTCATTCAACACACTACATATTTGGAGAAATGCAAACTCCATTGGATAGCTACGATTCAGATCACACAATAGAAGGTTTGTTCAGAATAAAACTTGCAAATGTGACATCTCTCAAAGACTTCTGTTTAGAATGATCTGTGCCTTCGGAGCAGTTCCTGATGCAACTTGGAACTCCTGCATAGTCACAATTCTTATCAGTGTACAATGAGAAGAGCAGCAAAAAGAGGGGGAAAAGTACTTTGGAGTCAAGTTCATACAACCTTTTTGCCCCTGCACAAAGACAGCCCACTAATCATGTCTAGAGAGCGTATTTAAGTGCCAGTGCCTGTCTTTCATTGCCAACCAGCTACTGAAGCAGGGCAAGATTGGTTTTTCCTTTTCTCTCACCTCCAGATACAATATAGGACAACACAGCATGCATTGATGAGCCTGGGAAAGGTCTAAAATGAAATGTCCCTGCCAGTCATTTTAGAACTTAGTTGATTCTGCTGATAGGACTGCAACCTTACATCTAGTCCCTAGTTTTCAACCATGGTTTGGCAAGGAGGCAATGGAACCTGGCTTTTGTACTCATTTTATTTTTTTAACACATTATCAAGTGACCATGATGACTTACAATGTTGGTTCCTGCTGTAATTGTTAAAAAGATCACCTTAGAGTTGGTAAGCACGACATCATCTAAGCACGACTCGTGATTTCCTGCCAGCTTTTCCACTGGCTTTGCTTTGTCAGAAGCTAGCTGTGAAGATTGCAAATGGCAACCAGATGACCACAGGATGAGAGGCGGTATTCAGCCAGTTCAGACAGGTTCTGAAGAACCAGTAGTAATAATTTTAACTGGTTTGGAGAACCAGCAAATACCACCTCTGATTGGCTGACAGCATAGCCATGCCCACTAAGCCACACCCACAGAACCAGTATTAAAAAAAACTGAATCCCACCACTGCACAGGACATGGTGAATATCACAAATACACAAATCACAGTCATGTGACTATAGGGACGCTGTGAATGCTGCAACTTCAAGGACCAGTCTTATTTTTCAGAAAGCGCAAGCTATAATGGATCTATCATTCTAAAATGCTAAGCCAAGTTTTGCTTTTTTTTTCTTTGCATTTTATTCTCCTTTGCATTTTTTTCCTTTCCTTCTTTTTTTCTCTTCTCTCTTTTAGATTTGTCTTTTATTCATGTTTTTTTAATAAAAGTTATAAATAAAATGTGTGGCCAAGTTAAAAGTGTAGAAACCTGATATTGGCTAGAGTGTCCATGGCTTAGAGCTGTGAGGGCAAACCTAGGGCGTTGTTAGAGGTGAATGGATTGTTTGGTCATGTATCTATGATCAAACAGGACATAAGTCTGCTTCAGTCAAATATGAAGTATTTATTAAAGAGAAATTAAACAATAAAGATATAAAACTTTAACTAGGTTAACTAAGCATGCTCCATGTGTGCAAGTTAGAGATAGCAATACAGGCTAGAGAGAGAAGGCCAGAGGGATTTTATTCTGTAGGAGGAGCTTGTGCTCTGGCTATATGTTATTGGTGGAGATGGTCAGATGACCTTCAGTGTGACTCAGCAATCATGGCTGACAATATTCTGACAGACATGTGTGTCGGAAGTAGCATGCAGAGCCATCTCTCTGGGCACACCAGTTGTCACCTGTTGTTTTTCTTCAGCATGCACACTGGCCAGCTGGTCTTCACATCTGCACGGTGGGAAGCCGAGCTTTAGGATTCCGGTACGTGCATGCACACCAAGCAGCTGGACTTTGTGCCCACATGTGGATCAGAAACCAGAAGACCAGGTAGCCAGCGTGCATGTGCACGCCAGAAACTGGAAACTCAGTTTCCGGGTGCACACATGCATGCCGGGGATCTGCTCTTCTGGTTTCCGGTGCTCCCTCCCGGAAGTGAAGGAAATGCATGCGCACTCTTGTTTTGGCACTCAGTGCTGAAAAGGTTCTCCAATACTGGCTTAGGGCAAGTAATTAGAAGAGTAATTGAAAGAACTCATCTCTTATGGGGCTGCGTGGATGGGAAAGTTCTCCTTGATGAATTTAAACTGCTGCTTCTTGCAGCTTTAACCACTCACTTACTCTCTTTGTAGATTGTTGTCAGGATAGTTTACAGTTTCCGCACAGCTAAACTCCTTTTTTATACTCCAGATGTTCAACATTACTTACCCAATGGCTGCACAAATGCAACCAGATGGCAGCCAAAAGATACCACTCCCTATAAACTTTAACTGGCTGCCACTTAGTGGTCAACAGAACAACCAGGAGGAGTAAGACTTGGGACTATTCATACATAAAGCTGAAGAAGTGAGAAACTGAAGAAACAGAAGATTTCTCCATTTTAATTAGAGCTCCCCACTCCTCTGATTTTAATCTTGTATGTGTAGGTCTCAAGCAATAGGGTTGCAATTTATTTAATCTCATGTAGAAACATCTGCAGAGGGAGGGATCCGTGTGACACCACACTGCACTTCACTGCATCTGCAGAAGGGGAGGATGCGACATCCCACCACTTTCTACATGTGGGTGTGATGTAAAAAAGAGCAAGGTTTCAATCACTTGGTCATAGCAGCCATTTTCACACTGTTGAACCATTCTACAAGTACTGGTTTCTCTCTTCCATCAGCTAAACTGCCCTTAAAGTAAAGCACAAGGTGCTGAAAATATTTCAGTTCAGTCACTTTTGGGCTACTGAAATACTTTCTTACATCCTTGTTTAGCACTACAGCACTGGCACTAGCACTTAGATTTAGATACAGCTTCCTAGTGTTCTATAGCACTCTCTAAGAGATTTAAAGAAGCCAGCATATCGCCTTCCACACTCTGGATCCTCATTTTACCGATCTCAGAAGGATGGAAAGCTGAGACAACTTTGAGCTGGTCAAGATTGAACTCCTGGCAGTGGGCAGAGTCAGCCTGCAATCTTGCATTGTAATCACTGCACCACCATGGCTGTGTTTATCCATAAATATCAAGTTTCTTTATTTATGATAAGAATGGCATCTGAAGCACCAGATCAGGAAACTTTTAGAAAACTGAATAGATTTTGTTCTTTTTCAAAGTTATTAGGCTTTCAATAGCTCATTTGTTTTTAAATCACAGGTTTTTTAAAAAAAACCAACCTGTGATTCAACTTAGGTAAAGGCAAATGGGAAAAAGTTGACTTAAATCTGAAGACAGGAATCCGTATTTGTATAGCATTATCTGGCCTTTTTTTCAAAGATGTCTAAATTTCAAACAAAAAAATAAGTGAAAGAAGAAGGGATTGTATATTCTATAAGCTACTGCAAATAGCACTTAGTCTAGAGCATCATCTAGTGACAGGAAAGCAATATATTGCAGCCTATTTATATAGGGAAACAGAAGTTTCAACTTTTGCCCAGGGTATGAAACCATCACCCAGTTAAAGAAAACTTTGTCTGTTGGTCATATTGCATATTAACCAGTTAATTACATTTTCATACAAAACCCAATGAATTGATCTTTAGAATATCCAAAGCTATTTTTTTATACTATCTTAGAATAGGAATGATGCACAGTGCAAATTATTTCACACTGCCTCGAACTTTTCAAAAGTTGTCTACTTTTTACTTTCTCTGGCCCTTTTTTCCCTCCCTTCTAATGCTTTTCCTTCTCTTAAGGAGAGAGAAACTCAGAATGAAGGAACGGTGGACATTTTAATTTATGGAAGTCATTTCCCACATATTGATGGACACAAGCCACTCAGGCGGCTTTAAAATGGCACTATACACACTGACGCAGAACAGGTTTTTAATTAATCAGGAAAGCTAAGTGGAATTTGTAGAAGTAGAGACCTATTCTCCTGAATGCCTTTTGCTGGAGAGTGCAGTGCTGCAGTTTCGTAAAAAGCATTTTTTCTGGTCCCCAACTTAAGGAATTCTTTGATAAGAAGGGAAATTGGCCTTATCTAGCAGAACTTTATTTCAGGAAAGCAATAGAAGAAAACAAAATCAAGGATTGGGGCACCTCTAATTTCTTTCTGTACAATCTACAACTTGACTATGTTTTGTGATAATAATAAATTTAAGGAAGCATGCTAGGTCTTCGTGATGCCACCATTACTACACATTATGGTAAGAATAACTGTACACAAAACATGTTTTCAAAATATATCTTCTGATTTTTAAAGCTAACAGCAGCTACGTCTACCACTCACAACCACAGATCAGGAGAAAATGAACCGTATACTGGCCTTAACTTGGTTTTCTTGGTGAAAAGACCATTACTCAAGCTGCTATGTGCTTTCAAAGTCCAAGGTGTGACGTTTTCCTGAAATAACTGCTTTTGAGGCGTGTCTTTGGAACAGAAGAAAACACATGTACCATTTCATGATATAAGAATCACCTTTGCAGAGTTCTGTTGTCACCAAATGGTTTGAAAAGACACACGGCATCCCAAGTGTAACAGATAGCTGCATCTCAAGGGGGAACAATTGTTCATTCATCTGGACCAAGTGACATTCTTTATGCAAGAATAATTCCTGATTAAAGAGTGAGTTTTAATGGAAACTAATTAGGCAACCTCTTTAGCCTGGGCATAATGATCAAATGAGCTGTCACATAGTACCTGATACAATGATCTCACTTGGTACAAGGTTTTATTCCTTAGCAATTACACTCCCACATTGCACTCCATGTGTTTATTGCCTGGAGCACACATGTCAAATTAAAGAGCAACTTATGCACCTGATATTTAATTATTGCCTAGCACTACAGACAACTGGGAAATGTCAAAGCGAGCAGTCCTCCATAGGAGCTACTCAAACTAATGTCTTCTTTGGCAAATTGAAAAAAAGAACTCTAGAGATAAAATATGTATGAACAATTAAGTTGTCTCCCAATATCATAGTTACAAAATACCCCTTCCCAAATCTGGAATAATTTATGATTGTGACAAAGACAGAGGGTTCTGTCATGACACAGGCCAGGGCAAAAAATGGCTCTTGTATTTATATCAAAATGTAATCGAAGCCTAGTTAAAGACTTGTACAAAATGAAGCCATGTCAAAGTTATTTCTGTCTCGGTTGTATGCTTTCAAAATTATGGGATTAAGATTATTCCTCTGAGTACAGAGGGATTCCTAAGTACAGCAAGGAAACTTCATGTGCCAGTAAAGTTATTTTGGCAATTATAGCATGGCTAGCAGATTACCTTAAAAGCACCCTAGCTAATTTAGAAGGGTTCCCAAATTCCTTCAAAGTCAATTCACCACTTTAATTCTAATTGTAATACCAGAGAGAGAGAAACAGAGAAAATGCCAAGGCATTTCCAAGAAAATGCATGCCTATTAATAGGAAAGGAAACTTTTAAATCACTGCTGAGGAAAAAGAGAAAGATGAGAACAAACACCCAAGCTTGACAGTTTAGGGATATGTCTTTTTCATCCCTCTTTTTTTTAAAAAAGTGTGATCTGTGAAACTTGTCCTTTAGTGTTTTGCTCTGAAGTGCTCTGCAACCTCCTCCAATGAAGAATCTGGTGGTTTCCTGGAAGTAAGAAAGTTGTAGGAGTGTGTTGTCTTGGACACATCCTATTCCAAATAAAGGAATTTAATTAACCATCATCTTAATTGCTCAGTCTAATACTAAAAAGGCTTAATAAGAGTGCTTTTGTATTTACAAAACTGCACAGCTTGTGAAAGAACCCTCAAAACATTTGGCAGGAATCCCAGTTGAGGTATGACTGCCTAGATCCTCTAATGACTACAACATGTAAACAAGTGTTTTGTTTCAAATGATAATCATTAACTTCCAATGTCAGACTTATCCCACAAGGTTTTGTTCACTGCTTCACCAGACTGCTTTACAAAGGCATCTGGGGCTAAGGGAGAAAGAGGGAGGGAATACTGCAGAGTGTAAAACACACACACATACATAACACAAACCCTTTGGAGTGCTAGAAAAGGATGTCACTCTTAAACTGAAGCGGCACCAGGTAAAGGGAAGAGGTCCTGTGGTAAACTTTCCAAAATGAGGAGTAAGTTTCCTCGAAAATCCCAACCATCTGAGAAAACCATCTTAGCACTTGATGTACACAATTGTGTCATGGGCTCCAGCATGTGTGGGTTTTGCTTTTTTTAAATCAGGGTTGAGATGCTGAACTGAAGGCAGCTCTTATTTTGAGCTATAAAAGGAGAGAAATTACCATGCAATTAGTTTTCTTCAAACGTGACAACTGCATAGTTGCAATGTGCTGTTTGAAAGATTGTGCAATGTGCTGTGTCTCTAAGCTCTAGATTTTTTATTTTTGTATTTTTTTGGTAAACGAAAAGGGGTAAGTGAGTGAGGCTGCATAAAAAGATGTATGAGGCTATGTTCTATCCATGTCTGAAGAAAGCTGCCTACGAGGACAGACATATTGGCAGAATCTTTACTGCTAACTAATGATCAAAAAGCAAAAACTATAAAAATTTGCCTCGTCTAGGTTAACACTTTTGTTATAAAATGCTTAAGTCATGACTGTCTGCATTAAATGCTTAAATCATGACTGTCTGCATTAAACTCAAGGATGAAATTTAGAGTATTTTCACCAAATGCTTAAGAATATTTTATAATGTCCAATAAATATTTATTTTATTAGAAGTTGCATTGAAAGTGCTGCTTCTGTGTTTTCTCTTCCACCTAACTATATGTTGATATTTTTAAAAAATAATAATATAATTTTGCACTTCTACGTGGAAGATCCTAAGTAATAATCTGGAATTGTTATTAACAATCTAAACCCTTTCCCCCCACCCCCCCACCCCCCACCCCCT
>JANHFR010003261.1:84061-103960 GCA_032468015.1 Mimophis mahfalensis | reverse complement strand
GTGAGCGGGGCCAGCCAGGGGTGGTTTTTGCCAGTTCGGCAAACCACCCCAAATTAGTGTCACCGGTTCAGCCAAACTGGGCTGAACCAGTACCACCACTGCCTGTGATACATTGGGGATAACATGAGCACAGCTCCAGGCCTGGGGTCTTATCTTTAAAATCCTGCAGCTCTTGGACTAGAAAACATTAGCACTTCCCTGGTCGCATTGCCCTCCCTGTTCATAATCATGTTAAGCTAAGGCAGAGGATGTAAAACTCAGTTTCATTGAGGGCGGCATCAGGTTGTGTTTGACCTCGAGGGCCTGGGGTGGGCGTGGCTGGGCTGGGTGTGACCAGGGTAGGTGTGGCCAGCTTGATACCTTTCCTGTCCTGTCTTGCATGCTCAAATGCAAAGGGGGAAACATTTCTCCTTTTGTTTTGTTTTTAGTTTGCTTTGCCCTGTTTTCGCTGACATAGGGCTGCAGGAGGCCATCACACTGAAAATGGGGCCCGGGAGGGCCATGCGTGGCCCTCCTGAACTCCATTTTTACTGATAGAGGCACCGTGGGCCGGTCCTTTGCTGTTTCCAGGGCGGCCCCGCAGACCAGATCAGGCCTTGAGTTTGACACCCCTGACCTAAGGCATCCAAAAAGCAGTCAGAAAGCCTTCCTACCTAGGACTCTTTGTGTGGAAATCATTGATGCATGGTTGTGTTTGTGGGTGGGGATACCATCAAATAAGCATCCTCACGGCTTTCTGCAGAGTGTTGCAACCTCCATCGTTGACTCTGATGCCAGGTCTGTGTGCAGCCCTCCCTACCTCTGCAAGATTCAACCCTGGTTAATAAAGTTTCTAAAAAAAGGAATCGGGACTAATGGCATTTGGCAGACCGGGACCAGCTCTGGAGCAGCATGTCCCATCCCCTGATGGGCTCTTAATGATAAAGCAGGGGTTGGATGCTAGTTCTGCAGCTGGTGCACTCCTGTTGCTTGCAGCGAAAGGGAAAAATATTTCCGCAAACAAATCGAAACATAAAAGACAGGGTGGAAAATGCTAGTTTTCCTTTCTCCATGCCAGCACAAACCCAGAAGGGCCTTTGATGGAATGGTTTGTTCACTTCACATCTCCCTACTGTGCTCAGTAGGATTGCTCTGTTAAAATATTTATTCTGATTTAAAAAAGAAAAAAGAAAGAATCAGTATTCCCTGAATATTGGGAACTTTCTAACCACCACAGAAATTTCATTGGTTATAAATTAGCGGTAGCTTGCATCTTTCTTGATGAATGCTGTAGTCCACAGTCATAATTTCTCGTTTAACGGAGTCGATGCTCTCTGAGCTAGGTTGCTCGCTTGCTTTGTTACAGGCAAAGTACACAGAACATAGAACCATAATGTTGAAAGGGATCTTAGAGGTCTGCTAGTCCACCCCCTTGCCCGTGGCAGGAGGTCTGATACTATTCTGGACAAATGGCTCTCCAATCCAATTGAAAACCTCCAGTGATGGAGCACCCACAATTTCCAGAGGCAGCTTTAATTTCATTAAAACTTAGTTTGCTAATTGCTTTTTTCTCCCCCTCACTGGGGTAATATTTGTACTTGTCACTGGTCCCAATTACAGTAGCAAACAAGGGCTACCTGTATTATCAAGTTGCTGTGAAGCTGCTCTCGAACATATACACTAGCCTGCCTATTAAGTGTTTGGTGAGTAGTTCTTCTTTCATCATATAAAAACTTAGTTTCTGTTCTGAAGAATGATCATTTCAGAAGTTAACAATTCAACAGTACGACTCCTTGAAACTACCAGGCAACACAAATAAGAAATTTCCCTAAAGTCATAATAATCATTTTTTTTTAAAAAATTGTATCTTACCTGACTCCTAGCACTATTTTCATACAACGATTATTTTGGATTAGAAATTTTATATTTTTACTCAGTGAGTTTCAGAAACAAAAAGTTCTTTAAGTGCTTATTATGAACTAAAGCTGCTGAATAGTAATCCTCCACTTTTCAGACCCCACCGCTGACATCTCCCAGTGTCGTTTTAAGAATTTGTGGGTAGAAGGTTAGGTTGGGAAGAGCAGCTCGAAGGATTGCATATTAAAAAAATGATATCATGCCATAGACACAAATGTTTGCAAGAATAAGAGGCTTCCTTAAGGTGGGGTGTCTAGACTAAAAGGGGCCATAATGTATTCTTTATGTAAATTGGAACTGAGGTTGTGTATCACCTCCTAGGTATGCTTCGATTCGTACAGCCCTCCAAGTCTTGCTGTGGCTGCTGATTAGCTCCCAGTTCTACAAGCATCAAGTTTTCTCTTTCTTGTAACTGTGAAACTGATATCCATTCCACTTGCTGGCAGGAATTGTTGTTAGGGATTCACATCTCTCTTTCCTACAACTTTATGCTTCAATTTTTTATGCTTCAATTTATATGCTGCCCTTCTCTGGAGACTTAGGGCGGCTTACAATCTTTATAGCAACAGCCTTCATTCTTTTGTATGTACCTGCTTATAAGGGCATTTGGCCCCCCAAGTGGTGTTTTACAAAGTCAGCTTATTGCCCCCAACAATCCGGATCCTTAGTTTACTTACCTCAGAAGGATGGAAGACTGAGTCAACCTTGAGCCTGGTGAGATTTGAACTTGCCCTAATTGCAAGCAGCTGGCAGCTAAGTGCTACATAACAGCACTTTAGTCTGCTGCACCACCGAGGCTCTTACAATAGCAATAGCAATTAGACTTTAGAAATAGCAATAGCAATTACACTTATGTACTGCCCCATAATGCTTTATGGCACACTCTGGGCGCTTTACAATGTCAGCATATTGCCCCCAACAATCTGGGTTCCTTATTTTACTGACCTCGGAAGGACAGAAGGCTGAGTCAACCTTGTCTCTCAACCTTGTCAGGATTGAACTCCAGGAAGTGGGCAGAATTTGCCTGCATTCTAACCACTGCGCCACCAGGGCTCCTTTACTGAATAGGGCTTACTTTACGGAGACAAGGCCTTTCTGGTAGACAAATGGCTTCTGTTCCAATCCCTGAAACCTGTTGCATCTCCACTAGATGGAACCCAAACTGGAAGGTCTGCTGCCCCTTGGAATGGAGGGTGCTGGAGAGGCGCTGCATGGCTTGCCACACAGGTTAGGGAGGCTGCCCCGGGTTGTGAATGGCACAAGGTATTGTGCAAGATGTGGGTCAGGGAGATTGTGAGGGTAAGACAGAGGCACAGTGTGGGTTGGGGAAGGTGCGAGGATGTGTGAGAGGCACCATGCAGGTCAGGCAGGGCACGTGAGGGACATGACACAATCAGGGAGGGTATGTGAGAGGTGCTACCTGGGTTGTGGAGGGTGTCCGAAGGTGTGCAGGGATATACAGGTAGTTGGTGCAGCATGAGGGGCTGGAGGGAGGATGCACCGGTGGGAAAGATTCAACCCAATTGTGTGAATCTTTCCTGTTGGCTTCCTCATTGACTTTTGGGGAAAGCCATCAGGAAAGTTTGTAGATACGGTCCCGTGATCGAGGGGCACTTGGCAACCTATCATCAGTGTAAATGGATTGCCAAGCACCCAGATCACTATCACAGGACCAGGAGGGTGCTGGAATGGCTGGAACTCTGAAGTCCAGCTATAACAACCATTTGTTCCATATTGTTCTGTTCCCCCACCCAGCAAACACACATCGAACAGTGAGTCTTAAGCAAGGGAATATATTTTAAAAGCACAGGAACTGTCTCTTAAAATAAAAGTCCCCCAAAGCAAACACCGGAGTATAAATTGCTTGTCCAGACACCGGGTGAGAGTCTAGGTAGATAATAAGAGCCGGGCAGCCAGCCAGAAATCTTCAAAGAGCTTTGAAGCCAGCTGGAATTCCTCCAGAGCAGTTACACACACCAAGAAGCTCAGGAAAACTCAGGTTCACACGTAGTTCTAGCAATTGTTCTCAGCAAAAACCCAAGCTCAGCCACACCCTTCTTAAACACTCCAGGGTATGGTCCAATCAGTGACCAGATTCTTCCCAGCCCCGCCTTCACTAATGTTGTTACCTTCGGAGTCTGCGTCTCTCCCTAACGTCCAGTAAGACTTCTTCCTCACTGCTGCCAGCCCCCACCAGCTGCTGCTCACCCCCAGTTTGGCTGGTCTCCACTGGCACGCTGGTAACAGCCGGCTTTTGCTGACTCACCGAGGTGGAGGCACCACTGTCACGCTGCCCATCTCTGACTCCAAATCTTCCTCATCGGAGTCACATTCCAAAGGCAGCACAGCAGCAGGGGACGGGGCCGCAACACTTAACATTGCAACTTGGAATGATTGCTGACCGCACGGTTGTAGACTGAGGACTATCCAAACTGATGTTGTACCTCAAGCTCTGTAACTCTTTATCAACAACACTTCCTTTTTTGTTCCCTAGGACTTCCTTGTTAGAACTAATTCTGTCAGAAATAAAGGAAAGTAATGTCCTCATCGGTGAAGAGATGGCCACGTTTCTCGCAGCAACTTTTGAAGAGAAGTGCCAGTCGGTGCTGAGATTGGTTTCTGCCACAAATGATGATGAGGTAAAATTCTCCCCTCTCACATTAAAAGGCAAATTGTAAAATGTAGCCTGGAATTCTACACTGTGGCACCTGCCCAAATTCTGGCAGCATGACAGGCCCAACATAGCAAAGGGGCAGCCCTTCAGTCACAGTGTCACACCCGCCATCTTTCCAATTTTGATTCTACCCCCCAAAACGTCTCTGACTTTGTGACAGTTCAGCTGAAGGACGAGAATTTCCCTACATACAGTACCAGCCACATGTTGGTGGATAAATATTTTATCAGTCTTCTCTTCTCTTAGAGCTCTCTTGGAATATGAAGAGGTTAAACAAACGTTCCTTGCACATATTTACCTACGTACAATACAGTGTCTAAGCCATAGTGAGTCTGTTGTGGGGGGAAAAAAGTCCTCTAGTGAGAGATTTGCTACACAGTCAGTTTGTGTGACAGATTTGCTCATTAAAACCAGCTCATGTCAACTCAGGTATCAAAGTAACGCACATCAATTATAAGGATGTTGATGTTTACTGGAAGAAATGGGAAATTGCTTTGTTTGGTTACTTTCTAGCAGGGGGGCCCCCGAAACCAAGGAAAAGGTTAGAAGGCACTTTGGGGTACAAAGATGGCAGGTGTGACTGTGTGATCCAAGACACATTGTTGTCTATCTATATAAAACAGAAGTGTGGTGAGGTGTGTGTGTGTATATGTGCTCTATACGCTCCTACACTGAGCAGCCTATCTTGCCCAAACTTGGCACATACATACCTTGGCGTTGTGAGATCAGCATGGGGGGGGGCATAAAAGCCTTTGAGGGGTCTTTTCCCCCCAAAATAGGGGGCCAAAGTGGATTTTTCACTGCCCCACAGATATTTCACTGGCAAGCTCTACTGCACATGTGCAGAGGGTGCAAGGCATGCAAATCGGAGGCTCTCAGCCAATAGAGTCAAGGCATGCAAATTAGGCAAAGAATGCTGGGAATTATAGGCTGCAACATTGTCATAAATACCTGGGTGAAGCTGGGTTATCAGCTAGTGATTCACAAAAAAACGGAGTATCATTCTGGTTGTGTGATCATGGCTGCCATCTTGACATCACACACAAGTCCCCATGGATAGTATTGCTAGGGAGGTCAAATATCATGAATTTGTTTGCTCTCTCTAAGCGTAAATGAGTATAGTTTAGCAACAATTTAATCAAATCACATGCTAGTTACCTAACCTGCCTTCTTAAATAAAAAATGTTGGAATTAACTTTTGGTTAGTTACTAGCTGATCAATCCCAAGCTAATTCTTGGAATTTTTAATTACAAAATACCTTAATAATTAGGTAAAATTGGATAAAAGCTATACTGTAGCATAAGCCTCTGTAAATGTAGCCTTTATTTTTAAAAGTCTTTTTTCTGCAAATGATAATTCGGCAATTGATAGAATTGGCACATATTAGTCCAGGTGTGGTTAGACAATGCCAAGAATGATTTAACAGTTGAATAAATAAATGAGAATTTGTCCTTTTCCGATATTCTAATAGTGGTTAGACAGAAATAATAATAATAAAAAAACCTCTCTCATTCAGAAATACTCTTTAATGTACCAGTTGAATAATTATTAGAAGTTTAATATAAATTATAGTAATTCAGCTCTACAGATACTTAGCAATCATAAACAGTGATCTTGGATTTGTGGATTATCTAATGCAATCCCAGTATATTATCTTAGAAATAAATATATATATAATATTTTTAGGAATTTAAGCTTGTTTCTGGTTTTCTACACAACGTCAGCTTTACAGACATGTTTTGGCTTGTTTATAATTCTGGCTTGGAAAGGATGGTTGTATTTTTTTGTTATCAAAGTTTGTATTTCAATTTATTGCAGACATTTTGTATTACCTTAATGCGCATACTTTGTTCTTCAAAATTCCGTGGAAAATAGAGCCATGAAAATAGTGTACCAAGAATTTTTGAGTTAGCTTGTATAAAACCCATAGGTTTGTGGATTTTGGATAGAAATTTGCCTTTTCTGTCTGCAAGAGTGAAGCTTATCCTTTGCCTATCTTGGTAACCAGAAAGTACAGAAACCTGCTTTTGTGAAAGGTGAAACAAATTCTTAAAAACCTGAATTGGTTATGTAATATTTTTAACCAATAATACTGACCCACAACCCGCTCATTTAGTGACCGTTCAAAGTTACAATGGCACTGAAAAAAGTGACATGACCGTTTTTCACACTTATGACTGTGGCAGAATCCCCGTGGTCATGTGATTTACATTCGGATGCTTGACAACTGTTTCATATTTATGACGGTCGCAATGTCCCCATATCCTGTGACCACTTTTTGTGACCTTCTGACAAGCAAAGACATTGGGGAAGCCAGATTCACTTAACAATCGTGTTACTGAACAACTTCAGTGATTCACTTATCAAATTTCTCACTTAACAACATAGATTTTGGGCTCAATTGTGGTTGAGGTAAGTTGAGGACTACCTGTATACAGTCCTAGACAAGGGAAATAAGTGGCGTGGATTAATCTGGTCTTGTCAGATTTGGCATCATGTCTTTGCCCCAGTGAACTGTTCTGACCATTGGGGCAAGTGTCCCGAGTTTGTTAAATCTCTGTGCTTAAGAGACAAGGAGACAAAACCTCCTCCCTGTTTCTTTTTCCCTGACTCTCCCATGCATACACCTTAGCCTATTGTTCTCTTCAAGGGGTAGCTTAGTTAGAAGTGAGGCTTTCATGTCCTACTGTTGGTACACAGATGACTTACTCTCTGGAAACAAATACTGTGGGGGGTAAGATACCACTAACACCCCTCAGGGTGTGTGTTCTGACCTCTTGGGTTGTGTGTTCTGTGGAGATGCAGCCTACAGTGCAGGGGAGTTGCCGTGATAACAGCTTCACAGTATTCCACAAGGGGGCATTTGTAACCAGGCCTGCCTGCACCACTACGAGACCGACAGGACGTATGTCATGCAGATCACATGTGAGACGACATTTCTTGATGCTTCTGGGGGCACAGAAAACATTTTTAACTAATTTAATTGTTGCTGAAATCAGGGCTCGGAGAAGTTGCTCTTGCCATCATGGCCTCTTCAGGAATTGCGGAGACGTTCATGGAAGGAGTGAGGACAGCCCATTCTGCACTGAAGTTGCCACTTCACATCGCCATTTCTGTCTAATACAGGATTGGGATAAATAAATACCCGGGCAACGCTGGGTTATCGGCTAGTATCTGATAAAATCCATTGATAGAGGGGCTACCATCTATTGTAGTCTGTATCCAATTTTAGGAATGATTTTCTTTTTTTGAGTGGGGTATTCTGTTACTTGATTTCTCAGTGGGGTTTCTGCTGAATCAAACAGGAGTTAAAGTAGATAATTTAATTAGAGTTAGTTTTTTTATGATGGAAGTACATTATCTGATTTCAAACAATATTGCCTCTTTTCTGTAGGAAGCACTAGTTGCAATTCATCTTCTTGATGTTCTTTGTGAAGTGACATCAAATCCTGGAGAATTTAAGCCTTTGCAAGCTTGTCCTGGTTTGCTTGAAGCAGCTATCAGTAAGTGGGGATTTTTTAAAATGATTCCAAAACAGTGTAATTGAAATAGAGTATTGTTTTTAATATTGCTGGAAAATAAAGCTGTACAGTTGCTATGTAAGTAAATGCAGGTAGTCCTTGACTTACAACGGTTCATTCAGTGACCATTCAAAGTTATAACAGCACTGAAAAAGGTGACTTATGACCATTTTTCACACTTATGACCAGCATCCCCATGGTCATGTGATTTACGTTTGGATTGGGATTAGAATAGAGAGGGAAGGAACCTTGGAGCTTTTCTAGTCCAGCCCCCTGCTCAAGCAGGAGACCCTATAGCATTTCAAACAGGTGGCTGTCCAGTCTCTTCTTAAAATCCTCCAGTGATGAAGCACCCACAACTTGATTGTCCTCACTGTTAGGAAGTTTCTCCTCAACTCTAGCTAGCTTCTGTACTAGATTATTTTCCATTCGTTGCTTCTTTTCCTGCCCTCTGGTGCTATGCTATTCCCCTCAGTCTGGCCCCAATCCAGAGGCAGTTTAAACAAATCCCCAACATTTGTGAGTCCACAAGCTAAAGGCCATCTATGTCTTTGAAGCAAACCCCCACTGACAGTTCAAAATCAGAATATGGAGCTTGTCTAATGAGGACCAGGAAAGGTGCCAAAAGAAGCTAATTACAGATACAGACAGATTACTGGGCAAGAGTCCAGAAACTGGCCAGAAAGCTGGAAGCCAAAAGCAAACACAGTCTCACACCGAGATGCAAATGTTGTTTCCTGCAGAGAACCAGCTCCAGCCACATCCCTTATATTCCCTGTAGGGTGTGGCCCAGTTAGTGGTCAGCTGCAGCCCGGCCTCTCTCAGTTTGACATTGCTGTTCTCTCCTTAGCCGAGGTCTCTTCCCCACTGCTGTCAGCCCTCATTACCTCTTGCTGACCCATGGAATGAACAGCCACCTCTGGCACACTGTCAGCAGCTGACTCCAGGTTTACTTCTGAGTCAGTGTTGGCTGCCAAATCAGCAACAGGTGGTGGAGCCACAACAGGTGTTTTGGAGAATAGGTTGACCCCCCTCCTTTTTGTGGCAATCTCTCAAATACTGGTATACTGCTGTCATGTCTCCCCTAGTTCTTCTTTTCTCTAGACTAGCCAAACCTAGCTAGACAACTGGTTCATCCTTAATAATGGTTGCAATGATCTGAGGTCATGTGATCCTCTTTTGCAGCCTGAAACCAGATTCACGTAACAACTTTGTTACTAACGTAACAACTGCAGTGATTCAATTAAGAAATGTGGCAAGAAAAGTCATAAAATGGAGCAAAACTCACTTAACACATTTCTCACTTAGCAATATAAATTTTGGGCTCGGTTGTAGTCATAAATCAAAGACAATCTGTACTGAACATTATTTCTGCCACTTTATTTACAACACTTTTGAGCTCTACTGCCTAATACCTTCTTTGAACATGCTATAAAGTGGCTGGAATCTTTTGCATTTTATGTATGCGGGAGACTTTCTTAAGTGGGAACCTACTAGTTGCTCTTGAAAGTAGTTAGAATCTAAAAAGCATGAGAGAAGCGTCGGTGTGAACCAGCCTCCTGGAATCTCTCCTTTTCAGCCTTTCACCAGGCCTACCTGGCTCTTCCCATGAGCATATGACCACCTTCAAGTTGGTCTTGTCTCCTGGGGATTACCTAGATTAGTCCCTGCAGTTTTCTTGGGTAGATTTTGGACGTGGTTTGGCATTGCTTTCTTACTTGGACTGACAGAGGGGGACTGGGCAAAGACATTCAGCTGGCTTCATGCCCAGAGCAGAACTAGAACTCATGGCCTCCTGTTTTTTAGCCTGGTGTCTTTAACCCATTC
This sequence comes from Mimophis mahfalensis, assembly GCA_032468015.1. Lineage (NCBI taxonomy): Eukaryota > Metazoa > Chordata > Lepidosauria > Squamata > Mimophis > Mimophis mahfalensis. Next base: position 94,041 of record JANHFR010003261.1, on the reverse strand, counting down.
ATGAAACTAGTTCTGCATGCTTCATGCTGCAATACATGTAGATGTTTAAATAATTTATTGTGTGTTTGTTTTCTATTTCTTATTTCCTGTCTTGCTACTTGCTTTTATGTTGTTGTTGTTTTAACTTCTGAACCAAAGATGTTTTTTTTTCCAAGAGGCAACTGGACTTTGGGTTTTTTTTTCTTTCTTTAAAGACGTTTTGCTTCTCATCCAAGAAGCTATTTCAGCTCTGACTGGATGGTAGGGAATCAAAGGAGTTATATTCCTTGCAGGCAGCTGGTCATTTGCACCCTTTTAGAGAGTCGTTGAGGCCACTTGGGGGTTTATCTGTGTCCTCAGGATCAGCTGAGTGGTGCAGATGGGTGTGGAGCCTTCTTAGAACTACTGAAAGGACTGTGTTGTAGACTGGAGATGGATGATATTGTACCCTACTCCTCTGTTGAGAGAGGGCTATTCAGTTTTGACATAGATGGCCTCTTTGACCCCACTTTCAAGCCAGTGGTCCTCTCTGTCCAAATTGTGGACTTTGCTGTCTTCAAAAGAGTGGCCTTTGTCTTTTAAATGCAGATTGACTGCTGAATCTAGTCCTGATAGGTTTGTTCTGCTGTGTTGTGCCATGTATTTATTCCTTCCATCCCGCACCATCCAGTCAGAGCTGAAGAAGCTTCTTGGATGAGAAGTGAAACATTTTCAAAGAAAAAAAACAACACCAGAAAGTCCAATTGCTTCTTGGAAAGCACGTTTGGGACAAATATGACCTGAGCAACTGGGAATCTACATAGACATTTACTTCTGAAGTGACACGCCAGAGAACTTTGCCTCTCCTTTTTGACAAGGCCAGTTGTCGAGTTCAAAATATGAATTTCTCCCTCCTTGATTGAGGCAAGTCGTCCCGGAACCCCAGATTCTTTCCCTCCCATTTGTTTCACTGAAACAGACTATTTCACTGTCCCTTTGAATTGTGTCTTTGATGTTCCTACCTGCAAAAATTAACCTCCTTTCTTTAGGCCTTTTGAAGCTTGTGCATCTTGCTGGGAAGCAGGCCACCAATATCTTCACCGCCACTTATTCAACAGAGCAGGAAGACATTTCCCATCCGGCGGTGGGCTTTAAATCACATCTGATTCGTCTGATTGGAAATTTATGCTACAGGAATAAGAGTAACCAAGACAAGGTAAGCTAGAGAATAGGAGCTTTGGCACCTTTTTGCCAAGAAAGGACCAATATGATGCTCTTCCACATTTCCAAAAGGCTTCAAACCGTTTAATCTTCTGCTGTCCAACCTGGGATTTGGAGCACTTTTTAAAACGGCTGTTTTATTTATTTTTTAAAATAAATGTTATTGCTTATTTAAAATACAGTGGAACCTTGGCTTGCAAATGCAATCCGTTCCGGGACTGCATTCGCAATCCGGATTGGTTGCGCCCCGAAGTGCCGGTTCTGCGCATGCGCAGGTGGCAAAATGGCGTGGAAGGGAAGCTTTCTGCACCGTTATTTTGGTCAGAAGCCAAGTTTTGGTTCAGAAGCCGAACCGAAACTTGTCTGGATTTTCGAATCGGAACCTGAAGTGGTTGTGAACCGAGGCATTCACAACCTGAGATTCCACTGTACAGAGAAAAAAAGAAAGAAAATGATGATATAAAATTCCATTGTTACAATAAAGATTGCAAACTCGCAATGAATGCAGTAAATAACCATAATACTTTTGACTCTTCATTTTACCAAGACATATTCAGTTTGCACATATTTATGCCTTATTCACATTGTCCTTTTCCTCTTACAGTCCTTATATGCATTCACTATTTTTTTTAGCTTAACATGGATCTCTGTTCTCTATATTTTCCTTTTAGCCAATTGTAAAACCTCTCCCACCTAAAATGGCTTTTTTATAGTAATAATCATCAGTAAGATTTCCCAATATTTATTTGTGTTTATATATAAATATCATTGAATAATGAAAGATTCTTTATATGATTTTCATGCAGTCATAAGATGTAGGAATAAAAACAAAATATAAAACAAAATAAAAATAGCAGAAGAACAAAAATAAAGTAAAACGGGTGATACAGAATAAAGATGTGAAATAAAGTTTAAAAACAGTCTTGGGTTGAACTCAGCTTCTGCTGGCTTCCATCAATTCAGTTCATATGGAAGTCCCAAAGGTGCTTTTTCAGGAGGCAACTGGATTTTCTTGTTTTTAATTTTGAAGACGTTTCGCTTCTCATCCAAGAAGCTTCTTCAGCTCTGACAGGATGGTGGGGAATGGAAGGATTTATACTCCTTGCAGACAGCTGGTCGTTTGCATCCTTTTAGAGGGTTGTTGAAACATTTGGAAGTTTATCTGTGTCCTCAGGGTCACCTGAGTGGTGCTCCTGGTTCCCGTAGTCCAGTGGTGGGATTCAATTTTTTTTACTACCAGTTCTGTGGGTGTGGATTAGTGGGTGTGGCTATGCTATCGGCCAGTCAGAGGTGGTATTTGCCTGTGTCAGCCAATGAGGGGTGGTTCTCCGAATCAATCAAAATTATTGCTACCGATTCTCTGGAACCTGTCGGAACTGGCTGAATACCACCTCTGCTGTAGTCTGCAATTTTTCCTCTGGAAATCCATTCCTACTCCCACACCATTCAAAGGGTGTTCATCCCAAACTGTATAGCTAAAAGTCTGTAGAGTAAAAGCATCTTTGGGAAAAAAAGGACCTTTGGGAGAACCAAGACTTGGATGACTGAGAATCTCTACAGACTATTAGCTCATGTGGAAGTTACTTGTCATTCCTTCCTCCAGTCATAAAATTGTTGAGGATTCACATTCAAGCGGCAAAGTCTGATTGGTGCAGAACAGCAGCAGCAACATCTGTGCAATGTGAGGAACTCAGGAGGAAGGGGTGGATTGGCAGAAATCTGCAGAAGGATGGTCAATGAACGGGGGAAACTGCCTGATTGCAAATCTTGTCTGCTGCTCTTGAGAGCTTGTGGCATTTTCTGAGTCTCTGAAAATGTACACAGGCACGCGTGCGGGGGGAGTGCCTCAGAGTCAGAGAAAATACGGGAAATTAAAAAAAAAAACGGGAGGGCCGGAAATGGAAGAAAAAATACAGGACTTTCCCGGCCAATACAAGACACTTGACAGCCCTGCCCGCTGTGCCAGAGGCCTCCTCTGCAAAATAAGTCCTTGCGCTTAATGGGCAAGGTGGACTTTTCCTAAAGACCTTTCCATTCCCATCCTTAGATGGCCTTGTTACCCAACAGGATGTAATGTCACTCCTTGGAGTGCATCCATGAAGTTCTTCTAGCATCAAAATGGAAATGTTCTGTTCTTTCAGAATATATATTTTTTCACTTAAGCCCTTGTATTTTTCACAGTTTCTCATCCACGCCTTTCAGGATTGGTCCTTCTTAGCTTTCTGTGATCAGCCAACGTTGGCTGGATGCTTCTAACTTCTGAAAGTGGTCCTCTTTCGTCCCGAAGGAACATCTTCAAGACCGAACAGGGCATGGGAGAATACCTTTTTCTGAATGTGTCTTTTGCGACACACCAGTCCTGTTTGGGGATGGAGCCAGCCGTAGTCTCTGGTGGACAGCATGGGACAACTTGCAAACAATGGCTTCCACCGGGGGTCTACTATAATTCCCAATGGCCAGCTCACCATGACCAACTCACCGCCATGGGACAAGTCACTGCGGGACAATTTAACAATTCTATTTAATTATTTAAAATTTGTTTGTTTGTTTGTTTATTAAACTTTTATGCCGCCCTTCTCCCAGGGGACTCAGGGCAGCTCACAGTCCACTAAAAACAGAAATCATAAGAGTTAAAATGGAATTTTGCCATTCATGTTTCAGTCTGTCCCTCCTTTTGCACCTTTCCTTCAATGATTCTCTTCCACCATTTCTTTGATGTTACTATGACTCTTGTCTGCAGTGAGTTGTCTTGTGGTAGGTTGGCCACAGTTGTCTTGTGGTAGGTTGGCCACAGTGAGTTGTCCCGCAGCAAGTTGTCATAGACCCCTGGTGGAAGCCATTGTTTTCAGGTCATTGATTTAACGCTAGCCCAGAAACTATGTGACCCCTTGAATTTCCAGGAGTGGGACCATTAATATTTAAGGTTATAATGGGATGAAAAGCCATTAACTGTATATCGTCCATAGGATAAGGAGATGCACTTCTTGATGAACTGCAACTCAGTGATTTCACACTGAATGGGAATTTCCTAATACAGATGCTGGTTTCAGGAGAGGAAGGACTTTGAGTCTTCTTCAGACCTGCTTGAATCTTACTGATTCCTGCTCCTCCCTAGCCCCATTTTAAATACTATATGCAAAGGAGCCTTTAATGTCCCATTTAGTTTGGCCCCTACATGCCAGCTAACTCATAGAGGTTATAGCATGACCTCGCCTTCTGAATGTCGAAAACCATTAGTCATTGTTAGGTTTGTTGTTTTAGTTTCCAAAGACAGGCTGCTAAGTAGGCAGTTTTAGGATAAAGCCTAATTAGGCATGAAGAGTTGCAACTTTGGCTTGAATATTTTCCCTGGGTCTGAAAAATCTACAAAGAAGAAATTGGATGTCTATGACTATTCAGAATTCCTGTTCTGAATTTCTGGAGATCCTAGTTAGTATAAACAGAAGACAGGACCGATGTGTAATACTGCACTTTTCACAAATAGTGTCACTAGCATTGTCTAGTTTGGACTGGCAAATCTAAGTATTTTCATTTTTTTTGGTTGCTGCCGACTTTCTTAGATAGATGGGCAGCCATATATAGTAAATTGGATGGATGATTGATGGCTGTAGAGATGGATGGATGGATGGACAGATGAATTCATGGGATTAAACTTCCAAGTCATGATGTGCGTAAGCATGGGTTTTAAATTTAAGTCATAAGAGTCCTAGTTCTCACAGAGCATAAACCAAGGTTTATGAATCATGGTGGCTACGTTCTCCTAGTTATAAGTCAAAAACAGTTGAATCATGCTACAGTTTGGGACCATGTAGAAACCTGGTGCGCCCTACCCTATACTTGGCAGCAAGTCAAATGTTAGAAAAGAAAAATATTTAAGTAGATCAGAATTATTTTGAACTGTTTCATAATTATCCCAAATGGAAACAAAACTGGAAAAAAAAGCTCTGTGAGTTTGACGATATGCTAAATAATTGCTAATGAAGTTGCTTACATATTTTCTGTCTAAACAGAACGCTCTTATCCCCTATGGGTTTTTAGTTTTTATTTTGCTGTGTTTGCTTGTTGCTAAGCGCTGAATTATCTGGAGGAAGAAATTATATCTTTAAGTCTTGTTCGCTTTAATCGTGACTGTAGAAAGCACCCTGAAATCTCATGATAGGTTCCTTCATGTATTATCTTGTTAAGAGATGCCTGAGGCAGAATTCATTTCTTCCAGGCTACATACTTCGGTTCTTATAGATCCTTTACAGTAAACATATGCTTTTTGTTGGATACTTGATTCAGAATGGCAAATTGTAGCCTTCCACAACATTTATTAATCTTACCAATCCTGCCTAATAGATCTATCGTATTAAGAAATAATTCAACCAAGATTCATGAAGTTGAATTTAGTATCTAGAGTCTGTAAAGACAAATTAGTAGTACCTGAACAAAGCATAATGCCATACACATAAATACCTGCGAAAACATAAGAAAACAAATTAGTAGTAGTATCTAGAGAATAGCAGGCCAACAAGAAACTGAGAAAGCTTCTCGTTCCCAGGTGGAATAATCATGGCAACTTGGTATCTACTGTAGAACATGACTTTTTAAAATCTTAAAATGTGTATCAGTGAGTTTGTTCATTGCTAGACACCAATGCAAAATGTGCCTGGGACATTTTTTAAAAAAATCTCATTTATATGCCGCCCTTCTCCGGAGACTTAGGGTGGCTTACAATCTGTTAAGCACAAATCAATGTGCTTAGCAATAGCTTTCATTCTTTGTACATGCCTGCTTATTATTAGCAGCATTTTTACAAGGTCAGCTTATTGCCCCCAACAATCTGGGTCCTGAATTGGATTAATTTCCCTATAAATTTGTTATTTGTTGGGAAAAAAATTAATTCATTTGTTAACTTTCACTTTTATTAGACATTTTAAGAACAAAGATGAAAACTAATGTAAACTAATACACAATAAGGAAGAAGGAAGAAAATAAAAAACGGAGCTAATAGTACAGTTCAAGAAAAAATTAGAAATGAAACAAAAAAAGATACAAAGAAATGATGTCCAATCTTCTTGACTGCAATTATAAGGACAATTATATATGTACCTCTTTCTCTAAATTTTTATTATGACCCTCTTCTTTTCATGCTCTATCCTATCTAGGTACAAAAACCATAAATTATAAGTTCATTTTTTTCTGCTTTACAAAAAAAAGGCCACCAGAAAACCTAGGTATTGTATTTTATCTAATCAGACAAATCAAATTGGCCATCTCAAAGTTCTGTCATCTTCACCAACCATTCACGCATTGGAGAAATCTTTCTTTTCATTGTTGTACATACAATAATATTGCTGCAGTTATATACAAAAGCAGAGTTCCATTTTTTTCCCCTCAACTGTTTATCCATCAGTCCCAAGTGGAAGATTTCTTGTCTCAATATTTCTTGGAAAAGTTATTAAAAATGTAGCCCATCAGTTCTTCATGGCGGAGCATTGGGGGTATTGGCATGAAAGTTTACTGTTTAGTTATCAAAAGAGCTATTTTGAGGAGTTAGACGGGTCTAGATGCTAGATGGATTTCTGTGAATTGTTTATGGAAACTGAAATCATAATTGCAATAGGATGTAGGGTGTGCCATTCTGGTAAATTGCCACTACTTGGGAGGTTGTGGTACCCATCTCTGAACCCTGGGAATTGCAATCTCAGCATGAGATGGAGTTCTTCTTAGAACTCATAAGTCATCAGTACTAACCATTTGATCTACCATTATGTGTACTGTTCTGGAGATTATTTTAACTTTCCTCATCTTTACATAGTTTAAATAAATTATAGCACATTAATTTTAATGTTTTTTGAAGACAGAAATCCAGTTCTTCTCAGAAGACTGAATAGTGGTTCAAAGTATATGAGAGGTTAATTCTTTAAAGTTTACTGAACAATATGATTGTCTATCCAAACCATCTATTTGGATGTTGGTGAAGTCCCATTTGTTCGTTATCAGTAGCCAATTCCCTTGAAATTCAAGTAGTATCTTCAGAGACATGGTTTTTTTTCTGGAAGAAAATGATCCTATGTTGATTTCTTCTTCTCTCCGCTCATGATTTTAACACTGCTTTTGGATTTCCCAAATCTGTTATTCGGATGGCAAAAGTTCTAATGATATTAAGGCAATTACAGTCATGTTTAGGTGGACCCTGGACCAAACTGATGTCATAGATAGAAACTGGTCTTAGAATCAGACACATCATGATTTATGATAGAAACTTACTGGTCCCTTTGGGAAAATAGGTCATTCTCAACCAACTTAACTTTACAGAATTGATGTGACAATGAGCTTGGGGAAATGTAGAATTAAAAACGAATATTGCATGGAGAAGCCAATATAGTGGGTACCTGGGAATTTGAATTCAGCAGCAGAATGAGATAATGCTTATCTCATTAAAACCTTTGCAAAAAAAGAAATAAAAATTAAAAGATCTATCTATCTATCTATCTATCTATCTATCTATCTATCTATCTATCTATCTATCTATCTAAAAGAGAATGTGTGTGTGTGTGTGTGTGTGTGTGTGTGTCTGTGTCTGTGTCTGTGTTCTGTATACATTCTTTAACAGCTGGACCAATCACAACAAAACTTGCCATGTAGGTAGCTTACCCTCTGGAGAAAAATGCCGTTGGGGGATCTGTGCCTCCTAAAATGACTGCTGAAGTGCTGACCCCTGCACTGTGGAGATACTGCCAACACCATCACAGAACTCCACAAGGGGCGCCAGAGAGCAGTGTCAGGCTGCGCCTGGCTTATGTGCAATACAGGCCACCAATATGGAGGCCTTCTGAAATGGAGGCTGCTTGGGACGAGGTGAGGGCCAAACAGGGAAGGAGGAGGCAGCAGCAGACGATATGGAGGCCTTTTGAAATGGAGGCTGCAGCTGTCCATAGGAGGCAGCAGCATAGCATGTTGTGAGTGAGGGCGTGTTGAATTTAAATTTATTTTAATTGTATATATGGTTATTTTAATGCCCTGTACACTGCCCTGAGTCCCTATGGGAGAAGGGCGGTATATAAATTTAATAAAATAAATAAATAAAATAAGTAGTCACTGCAACAACCTTAGGCCGGGACGAGACACGGGGACGGAGCAGGCAGCAGTGGAGGCAGCTGGCTCCAGGATGACTGTACCCGAGCGAAGCCGGCTAATCAGCTAGTTGATTATATAAGATAGGAGAAAAACCGATCTTTGCCATGAGTCTCCTTTGATGCAGCAGCAAATCTAATACGCGATGATGTTCTATTTAGGGAGACAGTTTAGGTGGGTGATGCGGTCTTTAGAAATCAATAGGGTAATGACAGGGTGCTTTGAATCTGTGGACCTTGGGTTTCTCTGTGTGGAAAGCAAAAGACCTCTGGGAGGGTTTAATGCTGCAAGTCGCATTGGAACCTTTGCTCTCCCAGCAGACGTCAAGGAAAAGGAGCCTCCATCCATAAATTTTCAGCAGATTTGCAGGATGTGGTGGTTTCTGATAATAGACTTTTTGCCACAAACCACAGTTCCATCTTTTATAAGCCAAAGTGCCTATAGCACTGGCACTGAGATCTGCGTTAGAGAATACACGAGCCTTCTTCCTCTCGATTTACCAGAAAAACCAGACGGAAATTTGCACCTTGCTTTGAGAGAGACCTATAGCCAACTTTAAAAAAAAATTAACTCCAGCTGTCTTCCTCCCTTTTAAGTAGGTGGGGTTATTTGGGGGTTTAGGCTTGTTCACAAAGACTGATTGGGCTAATTTATCAGTAGCTGACTTGCATTGCAATATTCCAAAGAAGTTTCTGTTGAGATACTTATTGTAACTTTTAAAAACCTGAGTAAGGATATATTCTTTAACATCCTGAAATTCTCAGTAATCTAAATGCCAGAAACAAGACCTTAATTCAGTATCTTTCAGGTAGTTGTGGGAAATTGGAGATGGTGCAGCTTCATGATACATCCTCCTATCCTTTTCCTTTTCTCAGAACCACCTTCTCCCCTGAACATGCCATTCTTACACGTGGAGAGTTTCTGAATGCTAGGATTGTGCATGGTGGCCAAGAACATGATGGTGCTCAGACGTGTTCCAGTTTTGAACATGGTAGTAGCTCCCTTCTTTTGATGGAAGCAAGGATTAGGGAGGAGTCTGAAGATTGGCCATAGGAGGTGGTACTTAGATGGTCAACAAGCAAGAGGGCTTTGATGAGGGGGAAATGTTGGAATGATTTACTTTTTTAGGTGTACCTTTAACTCTCCTTATTTCTTCAGTGTCATATCAAAAATTATACAGTGGAAACCTCAGTTCACAACCACAATTGGTTCCATAACTTAGGTTGTGAACTGAGTTTGTTGTCAACCGAAACAAATTTTCCTATGGGGTTGTATGGAAATACGATCAATCCGTTCCAGACCCCTATGGACTCTATTGTTTTTTTAAGATTTTGAAACATACAAATGTAGTATTGTAGTTAGATATGCCACAGAACACACAGTGTAACAGTAAAAAAAGAGCCTTGGTGGCTCACCAAGCTGAGACCTTGTTTCAGCTGCCGGCTGCTTGCAATTAGTGCGAGTTCTAATGTCACCAGGCTCAAGGTTGACTCAGCCTTCCATCCTTCCGAGGTAGTTAAATTGAGGACCCACATTGTTGGGGGCAATAAATTGACTTTGTAAGTCAATAAGCTGACTTTGTAAAACACCACTTAGGGGGGTCCAAAAGCTCTAATAAGCAGGTCTATACAAAGGATGAAGGCAATTGCTATAAATGTATTGTAAGCCGCCCTGAGTCT
>JANHFR010003261.1:24527-40677 GCA_032468015.1 Mimophis mahfalensis | reverse complement strand
ACATTACCCCCAACAATCTGGGTCCTCATTTTACCCACCTCGGAAGGACAGAAGGCTGAGTCAACCTTGAGCCCAGTGAGAATTGAACTGCCAAATTGCAGGCAGCAGAAGTAGCCCGCAGTACTGCACTCTGACCACTGGGAGGGAGGGAAGGAAGGAAGGAAGGAAGGAAGGAAGGAAGGAAGGAAGGAACGAAGGAAGGAATAGCAATAGCATTTGATTTATATATTGCTTATCAGGACTTTCAACCCGCCCTAAGCGGTTTAAAGAGTCAGCCTCTTGCCCCCAACAATCTGGGTTCTCATTTTACCCACCTTGGAAGAATGGAAGGCTGAGTCAGCCTTGAGCCTGGTGAGATTTGAGCTGTCTAATTGCAGGCAGCTGGCAGCTAAGTACTACATACAGCACTCGACTTGCTGCACCACCATTGCTCCTACCCAATTTATCTCACTTGGAGGCAGTTAGCAAAAGAGGTGATGATCAGCTTGGACAATTACAATCTGGCTGTCCAAGCCTTCTGTACATTGTAAGTACATTGTTGTTGGATTTTTGTAAGGGGGTGGAGGGATAATAATTAATAAACATTTCGCAAGGAACTGAAGACATGGCTATTTACCACTGCCGGCCTGGATTGATGGGGATTTTAGATTATTTGTTTTTTCTGGGCTACATAGATTTAATTTGATTTTAATTTTTGTATTGTTTATTTTTAGGTGCCCTGTACACTGCCCTGAGTCCTCAGGGAGTAGGGTGGTATAGAAATTTAATAAATAAAAGAAAATAAAACAAATAAATTATCCAAAATCACAGTTACGATCACATTTAATCACTGTTTAAAAGGTTAGCCTTGTTTCTCAGTTGATTGGCTCTACTATTGATCTGTGCTGCTCTGTATTTTGATATTTTTAACCCCTTGACAATCTATATACATTCATAAAGCAGCTTTTTATTTAATTTTGTTCTTTCTTTATTGAATTAGGCTATTTATGCTTCTAAATTAGCGGCGACAATCCAGAACAAGAACTTGCTAAAATCACAAGGTTTGCATTTTCCACTTCATGTATTTATCCAGAATAAATGTCCTAAATAGTTTTAATTACAGCACAATCATTATTTTAATTATAATCTTTGTTGCGCCAACTGAGATATTTATTGCCTTTTCCCTAAATAGACATACCTAAATTTCCCATCACTTTGCCATCAGTCACGTGTATTGAAATTTGGATGTTCTTTCTTCTTTCCCCTATTTTTTTTTTAAAGAAGTATTTTTAATAAACATTTCATATCGTTTCTTTTGATCTCTGAAACCATCTTTACACAGCCTCCGAGATGCTGCAGAGAAGAGAGCAGCGGTCTGCAAACTTAAACACTCAAATTGCTATTTGGGCCTGTTTCCCACAGAAAAGAAAATACTGGGAGCCAATAATTTAACAACTCGTATGACGGGGTGGGCGTGGCCAACTCACATAACTTATTCCCACCCAGTTGCCTCCTGCTCTGGAATATGGAGTGAGTCTCCATCCCACACCATCACCCTTACCTTCTCAGGCCAGGCGAGGAGTGATGGGGAGGGGAGGCCATGGGAGCCACAGCAGAGGGCCGAAAGAGCCACATGTGGTTCCAGAGCCACAGTTTGCAGACCCCTGCTATAGAGCCATGAGCATTTCTATCAACATACTCATTTCCTTCTTCCCTTTGGGCTTACTTTCTTCCTTTTTGGGAGGTGAGGATTGGAATGATGACTGGGATAGAATGGGGTTAAATTTGTATCAGTTTTAATGCTGATTGAGCCAATAAACCCAGGGTCTAATTTTTTTAATCTTCTCTTCTTCTTTTACTGCTTTGGGAGTTGAGGGATTGAAATCGATACATAATATATTATCATGATTATATGTTGCTCAATATGATACAAAATAATCAAACCAAATACATCTAATAATAGGTTACCTTTGCCACAGTGGTGGGATTGCAATTATTTTACTACCAGTTCTGTGGGTGTGGCTTGGTGGGCATGACCAACTCAATGTCAGTCCCAACCAGTCACATGACACACACACCCAGCCATACCTACCCAGGTTTTGTGGCTCCCAGTGTTTTCTGTGGGAAATGGGTCATGTGACTGGTGGGCATGGCCAAGTTGATTGGTCTCACCCTTAGGAAATTTCTCCTTAGTCCAACTCACAATAAAATAGCACTGTTCCAATATTTAGAATATAATAGAATACAAGAATTGGGAAGGACCTTGGAGGTCTTCTAGTCCAACCCCCGTCCAACCCCCTACTCAGGTAGGAAACCCTACACTACTTCAGAAAAATGACCATCCAGTCTTTTCTTAAAAACTTCCAGTGTTGGAGCATTTACAACTTCTGGAGGCAAGTTGTTCCTGTCAGCGATAGATCTTGGCTTAAGATTCCATCACTGCTCCCCTCCATCTCAATGGAGAGAATTTACTGATTTTAAGTTCAGAGGTGGATGGCTCTTCTGAGTTTTCTCTGGCACTGACATGACCAAATGAATCACGAGATAAAAGTCTAAATAAGTTTATTGAAAATAAAACAAAAACTAGCTAACTACATTTTAATAATGAACACAGCTTACCGGGAGCTGCTCACTGGAAGAACGACAAAGAAGAAGAGAAGAAGTGAAAGTAAAGTTCTACGCCGACTCAGAAAAGTGCTTAAGCATAAAAGAATTCTGAACTAACCCAAACACGGCCTTATCATGTGTGTAACACCATAGCAACCAGATAAGCTCTACAGCAGAAAACAGAAAGTGCACTTAATATTGCTAGTGTTTACAATTTGCAGCTTGGCTGGCAAAATCATGCTGTGACAGTTTCACTGATTACTTGTTCTGTCAGGAAATTTGAGGGGTACCTACAAAAATGAGGGAGTCAATCTCTTTTCCAAAGCACCAAAAGGCACAACAAGGAACAATGGATGGAAACTAACCAAAGAGAGAAGAGAGAAGCAACCTAGGACTAAGGAGAAATTTCCTAAGGGTGAGACCAGTCAACCAACAGAATAAGTGTTTTCCCTATTTATTCCCTGCATTTTGCTGCTACTTTCAGATTTAGGTTGCAGGCCCTTTCAGTTTATGTATACCATGTAGATACATAATGTTACGTATGTAATTAATGAAGATAATGATGGTGAATGTTGAAGTGAGAAGTCTCAGGATTTGTTATGTCAGCACTAGATCATAATTTAATTAGATCATAATTAGCAGTGTCAGCTGATGAACCCCCAGGAGGAGGGCCTTCTCTCTGGGAGCGCGAGCCCTCTGGAACGATCTTTTACCAGAACTCCAAATGATCCCCAACCTGAGGGCCTTCCACCGGGCCCTGAAAACTTTGCTCTTCCGGTGGGCTGGGTTGGGTTGATTATTTTAATTTTAAATTGGGTCTTAACTATTTTAAATTTTAAATTGTAATTTCCCCCAATTTTTAACTTATTTATTAGACTATATCACTAATTTAATTCATTTTTAATTTTATTTATTGTATATGTGTTTTATATGTTGTAAGCCGCTCTGAGTCCTTCAGGAGAAGGGCGGCATATAAAGTCTAATAAATAATACTAAAAATAAATAATACTAGGAGAGTCCTCTCCAGAAAGAAGCATTTTCCAATATCTAGATGTTCAGTTAGGGTGAGGGCAGCAATATTTTGTGCCAGAGGGAGGAAGAAGATGCAACAGCAAGACATAATCATTGTTAATGGTGGGCAAGGACTGTGTCACACACATGATGGCCAAATGTGAGTATTTAACAAACATCTCGCTGTCATTGTGACTCATTTGTGCAAAACTCATTTCTGACGGGACCATACTCTTCGAGGCCATGAAGAACATGACCGAGTGGATGAGGTTGGCTTTGCTTTTTGACTCCTTGTGTCTTTCTTGGAGCCATCCCAGCTTGTTCTCCCCTCGATCCGATGATCCTGATCAACCTTTCCAGAGCACTGGCACTCTGCGACCAGAAGCAGAAATAAAACATTCCTTCTGCTTGTTTATTAAACGGGGACGGCTGGAAGGAAAGGTCAGGGGTGTGGCTGGAGGCTCTGAAAAAACATTGGGAGAAATGGAGCACTCTTGCCTGAAATAGCCTCTGATTTTCAAGGTTGCCAGTTCTGGCCAATAAAAATACAAATCAGATCCAAAGCCAACAGGAAGATGTTGCATCTAAGACAGACAGGGGAAAACAGGGCGTAGAAGATGGAGGGAGGGGGAGAGACTGAGGGGAATAACAGCCGATGATGTCATCAGACGATCAGAGAAGAGAAACGCCACAGGATTGTGGGTGCTTAGGAAAGGGCCTGCAAGAAGACGCCTTTTAAGTATTTCCATTCTTTTTGAGTTTTCAAAAGCTTTACAGCAAAGAAAAAGAAGAAAAAACTTGGCCTTAGTTATGCTTACCATGTTGGGTCTCAAAAGGCCGCTTGGATTGGGTAAAGGCAATTCAATTTCCCAATCGCTCTCTTAATTCCCTTTTTAAATACATTAATTTAATTTGAATTCAATTCCCATGCGGTCCTCTGGAGCTGCCTGAGAAAAAGAAGAAACACCAAGCGCAGCTGAGAATCTGTAAATATTAGCAATAATCGCCCCTCTCTAGATCATCTGAATGTAAATTTGGTTAATGTTGCTGGACTAATCAGAGGAGATACAATATTCAGAATGTAAAGCTAGATAAGAGAAAAACCATCTAAATTATTATCCTATCATAGAGCAACTAAATTCTGGACTATGTACATTGCATGTTTAAAATCTATATTAGATAAATGAGGATTTTATGCTACCTTAAACTGAGTTTTTATTTGTTTGTTTGTTTGTTTGTTTAATGGGATTTTTATGCCGCCCTATCTCCCGAAGGACTCAGGGCAGCTCACAACAATAAAAACAGACAATAGAAAAATTAAAAAACAATTAATTCAGTGTCCCATTAATTAGTTAAATTTAAATCAAAATATTTTATTGTCTGAGATATCTTTTTATTTTATAAATTAAAGGAATCCCATTGATTCAAATTATATTTTCAGTTTTATTTAAAGGTCTAGCACAGCTTCAGATTATTTTAGGTTGTCTAAAACTGAACGCACCAAATTTCTCTCTATTAAATAATATTTAATGTATATTTATATTAATTTATTCCTAAATAGAGATAGATATTTCATTTTGTTTTACCATGATATACATCTTGCCAGAGGGAAACACTATACTGTACGCTACTTTGTGACATTTCACAAAAATCCTCAAACAATAAATAGTTATTTTATTTATTGGACCAACCAAACTCATAAAAATGAAGGTGCAAACATTTGAATTCTTCAAGGCTTCTCAATTACAAGATGTTCTAAAATTTGAGATGTGAAGGAACAGACAGAAAAATCATCCAATGAGAACAAGTATCTATCTTTCAAAGGGCATTTCCCCCCTTTATGACTTTAAGTATTTTCTGGAGTCATCCTGCCACAATTGTGCCAAAATAACAGCAAGAAAAACACAGACTGTTTGGTCTAATCATGGTTAAGGCACCAGACTATGAAGACAGAAGATTGTGAGTTCTAGTTCCACATTAGGCATGACAGCTGGTATGTTCACTATCTTGAATTATTTATAAAAATAATAAAGGTGGGATATAATTAATAAAAATAAATAAACCACTTTACCAATTTACCAGTCTAGGATATGAGCCATGGTGGTGCAGTAGTTAGAATGCAGTACTGCAGGCTACTTTTGCTGCCTGCCGGCTGCCTGCAATTTGCAGTTCGAATCTCACAGGGCTCAAGGTTGACTCAGCCTTCCATTCTTCTGAGGTTGATAAAATGAGGACCCAGATTGTTGGGGGCAATATGCTGACTCTGTAAACAGCTTAAAGAGGGTTATAAACTACTGTGAAGTGGTATATAAGTCTAAATGCTATTGTTATTGCTATTTTGAAAACACAGCTATAGCAAAACAAATTGGGAACAATTGATCTTTGTGTCTTCAGAACATCTTTTTAAACACTATAGAGAATATTGTATCGAAAACTGGACTATAATGCTGGACTACCTGCATTTTCCATTTAATGATGGAAAACTGGACTACCTGCATTTTTTAAAATTACAGCCATTTTGTGATTGCAATTCGCACAGTCTAAATACAGACCCCAGTAAATGAATCAGATTTCTGTTATTGTAAGCAATATTATTAAAATAGTAATATTTTACTATTTCCAGATCTCAGGGACCTAAAATATTCTGATTTTTTCTCTTGTTTTAACATAAAATTTTTAAGGACTATGGTATTCAACATCAGAAGTTGACTTTATAACATTTAAAGGAATAGTTTAAAAGGTGACCAAGTTATTTGTACAGCTTTTAAACACACCATGATGTGATTACAAATTTGCCAAGAACCCAGCCATCAGTCAGACGTGTTTATGGCCATCAAACATTTGCGTTGGACTTTTGAATTGTGGAGAAGTCAGCCAGAGTGTCTAAAAACCTGGATCCTTTGAGCAGTAGCCAAAACTTGGTTTGAAAAATTACACATGATATATACAAAAATCAGATCTTCAGTACAATAAAAGCAGCAAAAACAACAAAAAATAGAATACTTTCCATTCTACTTTGAAAAGTATATAAAATATCAACTATATGAACATGACATCAAAATTTAATTTATAGATAGACATTTTCAGCTATTGCTTTCAGTACATGAATTTAGACTGTCTATAGCAGTGTTTCTCAATTTTGGCAGTTTTAAGATGGGTGGGCTTCAAGTCCCAAAATTCCCCAGCCAGGCATGCTGACTAGGGAATTCTAGGAATTGAAGCCCACCATCTTAAAGCTGCCAATGTTGAGAAACACTGCATATAAGAAGATATATCTCAATGTGGCGATGTATTAGAACTTTCTTTTTTGTAGACAGTTTAAAAAGAGGGCACACGATTTTCAATCGTTCCAGCTGAGCCCATAATTTTCCTGTTGCAAATACCTCTGAAACCACTTCTGAGAATGTGTGTAGAGAAGGAAGAATGTACCCCAAGCATATGAGGGTTTATCGCCAACCTGAAATGACTTCATGGCAACTTCTAGACCTCTTGAGGCATCTGAAAGCAGTAAAGCAGATACCTCCTTGCTATCATACTAGTCAACCTGTGGGAATTCTTGAACTTGGAAATGGCTGCTTGGGTCTTCCAAAGGAGGCGGCTGCTTTAATGGGCCAAGGACAGGTGTCTCATCCTTCTTTCCAATGTTTTGCTCAACCATAGTACCTAGGATAGCATTCTATTCTGGATTGCTTTTGAAAAAGCTAAGTAGGGTAAGACAGATTTGTATACATGGGAATTCCTGGGCTCCAGGAAACTCTCATGCCCTTTTTACCCAAGTGTCAATGGGAAACCCATCAATAATGCCAATTTAATCCTCAAGGTTTAGGGCAATTCTTTCGATGGTGGAGAACATCTTCATGATGGTTTCTGCTGATCAACATGGAGAATTATGGTACCTCCAGTATGACCATCTCCTAGCAAAATCACATGATTTTAAAAGCGGCATATTCATCTGCTATATGCAGTCTGTTATGTATTCAAATGTTTTTGGAGGGAATTCCTGGCCAGCCCATTGGTTGATGGGCTGAGCCAAACTATATAAAGGGGTGAGTTGTCCCCAGCCAGTTGCTGGGTTTTCACTGTTAGTAAAAGGGCTGTCATTTGAAATCACTCTTGGCTACTGAGTCCTTATTACACGCTTGGATCTCCGGATCTAACACAGTCCTCTAGTCTCTTTCTCTTGCAAGTCCTGTCCTTTTATTCCTCCTCTTGATCCCCCCCCACTTCTTTTAACCAGTTGCCGGCCTGTAAGGGGACTTTTCTTCTTATCCCCTGGCTGCTACGTTTGTTCAGGAGTCTTTGGTGTGGGTCTTTGTTGAAAGCCTTTGAAAGTCCAAGTACACAATATCTTCCGGATCACTTCCATCCCACATGCTTGTTGACACTTTCAAAGAACTCAAAAACATTAATGAGCCATAAAGGGCCAAGTGGTGAAACCTGAAGGAGTAACCTGCGGTTGAGACAAATTGGGTATGCAATCAGCCGGAGGTTTTCTAACCTCTCCAAAGTGGTCAAGTGAGTTTGGATAGCTCTTTATTTATTCTACTTTATCTATTTAATGCATTTTTTAAAATTGCCCTACCACTCAAGGAGTGCTTGAGACATTCTGGCCTCAAAAGTGCACACATTCTCAGAGGTCTGTGTTTGTAGACACCTATTAAGAATAAGATTACCAAGCAATGGCTGGAATTACTAAAGGAACATTAACTGATTTAATGAGCTTTTAGCAGTTTCACTGTCTGCAACCAGGTATTAAAGAAAAGTAGCAGGCACAACAAAGTTCAGGGAGCCATCTGTCTTTAGATGTATCCCAAAATATTTATTGTTAAGTTAATAGAACCTCTGTCAGAAAAGGTACTTCCATGTCCAAAAGCTTGTATAAGGATGCCCTATATTTCAGACAAATGGCTGTCCAATCTCTTCTTAAAAACCTCCAGTGATGGAGCACTCACAACTTCTGAAAACAAACTGTTCCACTGATTAATTGTTCAATATATGCTGATTATCCTTTATCTATTCACAGATTTAACTTCCTTACCCTTAATACTCTCCAAAGGAAGTTTAGGATACCAGGAATTGTACTTACTGGTATTTCCTTTTCTGTCTTAGAATCAAAGATGAGTCTAATGCTGGATTGCATTTTTCCCCCTTCCAGATAATTACCTACAAGTTAATTACTGTACCCAGTGCTTTACAATTTGAGAAATCAGAGTGCAAATTTGCTAGGAGCTGATTTCCTTTTATTTCTGCTTGCCTAGATACTCTAAAAAGTCATGTTTTACTATGGCTGCAAAAATAGTGGGCCCGGTCTCCAGTTAGGAATAACAACTGAATTCTACGTAACACCAGCAGAAATTCATTGGTGTACAAGAGAAATTGAAGACCTACGTGCTAGAACAGGTTTCTGTCTGTGGCCACTTCAACAGAGACCACAAACATCTTTTAATCCACCGATGACATATTCTGTTCATACCTGAAATACTGTTGAACACAGTACTAATAGCATCCATTACAAAAAAAAAACAAAAACATCCAGTAGATGTAATTCTAGGAAATGATTGTGAATGGATAGAGAACCTGTTGAGTTTCTGCCTGACCAATCATGATATTTACTGGAATTCCAATGCCAATAGGAGAAGAGAAAGATGCAGCTCTAAGCAGGGATGGCAGCAGGATTAATCACGGTTTCATCAGAGGTGGTATTCAGCCGGTTCTGACAGGTTCGGGAGAACCAGTAGCAATAATTTTGATCGGTTCAGAGAACCGGCAAATACTTCCTCTGATTGGCCCCTCCCTCCCCGCCCCATCCAGGAGTCTCCACACGCCCCTATTTGGCTGCCAAGATGCTTCAGGGAGGTTTTCTAGGCCAAAAATGTGGCATGGAGTGCAGAGGCACACACTTATGCCCCTATTTGGCTGCTAGGAGGCTTCAGGGTGGCTTTCTAGGCAAAAAAATGGGGCACGGGGGCATGGCCCACCCAGTCACATGACTGCATAGCCACACCCACCAAGCCACACACACAGAACCAACAGTAAAAAAAAATTGAACCCCACCACTGGGTCTCATGAATTAATCTTGTTTGACAAACTATTATATTTGGCAGATTATTATATTCACTGCCTTGAGTTATTTGTCAAAAATAATAATGGCAGGATATGAGTAAACCATTCATTCATTCATTCATTCATTCATTCATTCATTCATTCATTCCAATAAAGTTACTATTCTATGCAACTCCATCCCAGTTATTCTTATTTCACCTTTGAGGTCAGTTAAAATGCTGAGTTATTATTTATTAAATATGTCGCCCAACTCTCTGTCAAGCAGCTCTGGTATTATAACTGGTATTGTACAGAGTTTGGCCATTTCTCTAAAATGGGGCTCACCTAAATTGGCAAGTTTAAGACTTGCGGACTTCAACTCCCAGAATGCATCAGCTAGCATGGCTGGATGATGCATTCTGGGAGTTGAACTCCCCAAGTCTTAAAGTTGCCAAGTTTGGAGGTCCCTCCTGTAAAAATCCCCTTTATCCTTCTCTGCAAAATCCTCATGCTTCCCTTTTCCAAAAAAACAAGGTCCTCTTTCCTGTTACATTCCCGCTGGAGTTTGTTGCGAGGCTCTTGGATTACGGCTCTTTTCAAAGAACAAGCTCTTGTTTAATCAAATCCAATTATAAAACTTTTCCTCCAGCCAGCTTGTGCCTTCTGCCCAATTTCCTCCTTCTTAGTATTTAATCTGTCAGATCAGAAACCGTGGTTTAATAATGGTTTGTTCCTACAGGACTACCGACCCTTAGAAAGAAGGAATTAGAGTGCCAGGAAAGGCCTCGTACGCTGAACATTCAATTAGGCAGTAAAACATGATAAAGTGGCAGCCACTGTAATTTCCAGCAGCGGGGAAATGTTTGTTATGTTATGTTTTCCTAGCCACAACGTTTGGTGGGAAGGGTTGACAGTCTGGCTGGATGCCAAGAGCAACCCTTTGCCAAATGGAAAGCATCCAGGTTTTTCGCCCCTCTGCCTTGAGAGAAAGGAGCAGCCGCAGCTAAAATTATTGATTGATTCCACAACAAGTCAAAGTTGGGCTGGCACCCAGCTCTTGTGTTTCCTTAACAGTTGTGCAATTCCGAGGATTACGCCAGGATTAACAAATATTGTCAACACACAAAGGTGGTTTTTTACCCTGGGTATCCATCTAGATACTACAATAATACTTGATCCATTAGATCTGAGTTTAATCCACGGCTCTGTGCAAGAATCTGAATGAAATCGCCTCAGACAGGTGGCTGTATAGAGGGAACACCATGAAGGAAAATTCTCGCAGAAAGGCCTCTATTGTCTGATTTTTATTGAACCTTTTCACAATAATAATAAATACTTAATACAAACAAAAAAGAAGAGAAAAGGGGAAAAGAAAGCTAGAAGTGCAAAAAGAAGAATAGAAGGAAAATAGAAGGATATAAAGAAAAATGGGAAGAAGTCATTTACAAACTTCTTTGTAGAAGTTATAAGTACAATTATATTTTAACCTCTCCTTCTATAATTTATCCTATCTAATCATGCAATAGGCTTTTTAAATGCCACCCAAAGCCACTTTTTGTGAGATGTGTGGCCATATACATTTGATGATGATAGATAGATAGATAGATAGATAGATAGATAGATAGATAGATAGATAGTAGATAGATATGATAGATATGATACTGTAGATATAGATAAGATAGATAGATAGTAGATAGATGAAATAGATAGATAGGGACGTGGTGGCTTAGTGGCTAAAATGCTGAGCTTGTCGATCAGAAAGGTTGGCGGTTTGAATCCTGAGCGCTGCATAATGGAGTGAACTCCCATTACTTGTCCCAGCTTCTGCCAACCTAGCAGTTTGGAAGCATGTAAAAATGCAAATAGAAAAATAGGGACCACCTTTGGTGGGAAGGTAACAGCATTCTGTGAGCTTTTGGTGTTTAGTCATGCCAGCCACATGACCAGGGAAATGTCTTCAGACAGCATTGGCTCTTCGGCTTTGAAATGGAGATGAGCATCACCTCCTAGAGTTGGAAATGACTAGCACGTATGTGCGAGGGGAACCTTTACCTATAGATAGATAGATAGATAGATAGATAGATAGATAGATAGATAGATAGATAATAAATACATCATAAGTTCATTTTTTTCTGTTCCACAAAAAAAGTTCATGAAAAATGTTATTAATGTCTGTTATGGAACAAGTCAGTTTAGCCATTTCAACAAGTTCTGTCATCTTCACCAACCTGTTGTAAATATTGGGGACACATTCATGAGATGGCTAAGAGTTGAGCTCAGCTGGAAGACTTCACTTTCTCCCTTTCCTATAACTTACATTCATTATTCTGTGACTTAGACTTTGGAACAATAGTGGGAATGTGAGCTATATTTGCCTGGGCAATGATTTAGGAAACCTTTGGATTTCATGCACACACTCTCAGAGCCCCTCTTCAATGTTTCATGCAAGCCTGAGAAGAGATGCAGCTGCTTTAAAAGTCACATTGCATTTAATGAACCAACAACTTCTAGATGGTTCAACTTACAATAATTTGTTTAGTACAGTTCACAGTGATAATTTCACCGAAAACAATATAACTGTTTTTCACACTTACAACTGTTGCACCATCTCCATGGTCATGTGATCAAACTTCAGACACTTGGCAACTGGTATGTATTTAAATATTCCAGGGTCATGCAGTGGTGGGATTCAAATTTTTTTACTACCGGTTCTGTGGGCGTGGCTTAGTGGGCATGGTTTTGCTGTCAGCCAATCAGAGGTGGTATTTGCCAGTGTCGGTTAATCAGAGCTGGCATTTGCTGGTTCTCCAAACCAGTCAAAATTATCGCTACCGGTTCTCCGGAACCTGTCAGAACTGGCTGAATCCCACCTCTGGGGTCATGTGATCACTTTTTGCAACATCCTGACAAGCAAAGTCAATAGGGAGGTCAGAGCTGGTTAGAATGCAGTACTGCAGGCTACTTCTGCTGACAGAATTTGGCAGTTCGATTCTCACCGGTTCAAGGTTGACTCAGCCTTCCATCTTGGCCAGATCAGTAAAATGAGAAGCCAGATTGTTGGGGGCAAGATGCTGACTTTGTAAACCGCTTAGAGAGGGCTGTAAAGCCCTGTGAAGCAGTATGTAAGTGCTATTGCTATTGTTATTGCTGTCCACTTAACAACCGTGATACTAAGCTAACAATTGCATTGATTCACCTAATAACTGTCACCAGAAAGGTCATAAAATGGGGCAAAACTCACTTAACAACCACCTTGCTTAGCAACAGAAATGTTGGGCTAAATTGTGGTCGTAAGTCAAGAACTACCTGTATATATAGTGCTCTCATCCGTGTGCTTTTTATGGAGGAAGTAATATGGTGGCTTTAATAATCACATCAAACAGATGACAATTTGTGGGTGAAATGGTTCAAAATATATACTTTATAACCTTGGCTTTCTTTTACTTCACTGTCCCAAAGGAAAAGAATTTTTTCTCACTAGTCCTTATCTGAGGCATTGAAAGTGGCTGTATGTTTATGTACTCTGCATTTGAGCTTCCTTGTCTAGATAATTATCTGGTTATCACAAGTTAGATCGGAATGTCCCTGCCATTATTGGAGTCCTGTCAAAAATATCACTGTTGGTGTGAAAAAAAACATGTCCTTGGTGTGTACCGCTAAAAAGATGGAATCTTTTATCATTAGTCCTTTAGGGCCTCTTTGCAAATTGAGATGTGCTGGATCATTAAATCCTGCTGTAAAAAGTCAGGTAATATACAGGCCACTCTGAAACCATCCACACTTCCTTCCTTCAGAAACGAGATAATAAACTAAAAGGGAAATGAAATTGCCAAGGCCTAAACATTTAATTGTTGGTTCCTATCATATGAAACCCGAAGGTGATTATTGTTGGTTTCTCAAGAAGTCAAAGCACGAAGCCTTAGCTTCAAGTTGGCTTCTAAATCATGGTTTTCATACTATCCATACTTTCTTGACTTACCAGAAGGTTCTAGGATACCAGAAGGACTACAAGCCTGTGCTAAGCCAGGCCTAGACTGCATGTTTACATTTGCAACCAGCATTAAAAGTGAGTGTGACAGAAGAATGCTTTGCAGGTACCACTTGTTGGCTGCTACTCCGGATCTGATCAGGGGCAAATCTTGTCAAAAGCTGGACTTGCAGGAGTATTTCTGCACTAAGAGCTGATGGATTTGAAACCCAGTCTGGGCATCTTCCTCAGAACGGAGAACAGAGACTCCTATGTCAATTCGCAGTGCAGAAGGTCCCAAACTCTTTAGGGTGGAATAATAGGTTTGGTACAAAACCAGAAACCATGTGAATCATGCCTGGTTTGGCGAATGCACTTCTAAAGTCAGAAAACAAAGAGATTCTTCATCCGGAGGGATTTGTAGACTTCTTTCAGCTGACCTTGGGAAGTGTTTCAGCATGCATCTGGGGTGATTTATAGAGCTGTGGTGAATGTTATGTGGTTTTCACATTGTGCTGCTGTCTTCAACCAAGTCAACATCAACACTTTCTATCTGAAGTTTCAGCTTCTTCTGGGCTGGGTTTGTTTTTCTGATGGAGATCGGCCTTCAAGAAAGACCAGAGCAGACTCAATGGCCGTGTTTTTGGCCAGATCTCTTTAGAAGGGAAGGGACTACATTCACATATCCAGAGTTAACATAAAAATTAGGGTGTCTGTGGAAAAGAGGCACAGCTGAGAAGAACTTGCAATACTTACCTTTGGCTGCATGGACTCAGTTGAAGAGTGTGGTTCGAGAACTCTAATTTTCAGTACATTTCTGTGCTTCTTTGTTGGCCATTGCACCGAGCTGTTCTGGATTATATCTGCAGAGTAAAAAACAAAGGTTGTTAATTTTAGATTGTAGATCCTGGTCTAGAAATGAAAAGCAGCATATTGAGAAGGGTCCTCCAGAGCTATAAAAGTCCAAAATGAAAAGCAGGAGCATGCCAACAAAACCCCACTCTTCTTTTATGTGATTTGATGTGTGGCATGTAAAAAAGATGTGCTTTGATCTTGGCCACCATCCTGGCTTTTTTGAGATCTTTCTGAAGTTGGTTCTGAACACCATGCTGGTGGTTTTGGTGGAATGTTTCTTACATGGGGAGGTACAACACAGAGTTCCATAAAGACCCGAGGAGGAGAGTAGAGAAAATGAGCCAAGGAGCTAAAATGTCTGGAGAAAGTGGACATAGATAAAGCCTTGAAAATCCAGAAGACTTCATGAAGGTTAGACCTGTTCCTGCATTTTTCGTCACCTCCAGAAAGGTGGGAGAATTTTGTACCCAGGGGTGGCATTCAGCCAGTTCCGACAGATTCCAGAGAACTGGTAGCAATAATTTTGATTGGTTTGGAGAATCAGTGAATACCACCTCTGATTGGCCGACACTGGCAAATACCACATCTGATTGGCTGACAGCATAGCCACGCCCACTAAGCCACACCCACAGAACCAGTAGTAAAAAAATTGTGAATCCCACCACTGTTCGTACCCATTGCTTGAAGGTGGGGAATGACCCTTTCTTCAATGTGTCAATGCTGTTCATTTTGCTTTCTTTTTGTTTTTTGATTCTGGAAATTATTGTGCATAAGTTTTTTTTAAAAAAAGAAAAGAAATGTTCCTTTTTTGAAAACGTCTGCACTCAGAAACGGGAATGCCCAAAATCCTACCACTTTTTTTATTATTATTATTATTATTTTCTGTCTAAGAGGTGTAGAAGAGCTCTTACTGTAAAGGTATGTATTTCAACCACACCCAAAGAATGTCTAAGGGCATTTTAAACACTCCCACATGTCTCTGGGTACATTGGATTAGAATAGGTATGTATTTTTCTTTCCTTTTTTTCTTTTTTTTTCTTTTTGCTTGTATCAGTCATCATATTTCATCAGTAAATTCTTGGTCCAAAATGCCATTGAGCTTGTCGCTGCCGCTGCTGCAGTGATGCTTTCACCACCCCGCTTTCTTCAGCCCGGTTGCCCCCTCCCCTCTGAAAGGCAGACACGTTGTCCCCAGGGAGAATTAACGGAGAAGCATTAGCTTGCGAAATATATGCCAAATGAGCTAATGATTCTGACACTTCCACAATGCAAGCTTTGCAAGAAGGCCACGCAGACAGCCAGGGCTGTTTTTTCTCCCTTGCTTTTCTCTCTTTTCTTTTCCCTTTCTTTCTGGCTAAATGTTTGTAGGGAAACAAAATGGATTTATTTTTGCTCAATCCAGGCGTAATATCAGGACTTATCCGGTTCCGGACCCCAGGGCTTCAGACAACTAACAAAACCCCTCTTACTTCTGCTCTGCTGCCCGCCTACAATGCTTTTCACATACAGGAGGACGAGTGGGAGCGTCCAGCAATGAATGAAATAGCATGGCTCTCTTTCACAAGAGCCACTTCATAGAAAGAGCTGGATGCAACCACTGACAGTGATCATGTCCAAAATGGTAATTTATGAATGATGTAAATTATCCCTTACTGCCTCAAAAGTACAGAGTACATCACTTTAAAGGCT
>JANHFR010003260.1:8254-20114 GCA_032468015.1 Mimophis mahfalensis | reverse complement strand
ATTATGTGTTTTTATTTTTGTAAGCCGCCCTGAGTCCTTTGGGAGAAGGGCGGCATATAAATCAATAAATCTAATCTAAATCTAAATCTATTATATTCATAGAATGAGGGGACTTACTGTTATTTCTCATCCTTTTTACCCCCTTTACAAATCTGCCAAAATCTATATTCAAATAAAATGTCATTGTGATTTTAAATACCAGGCAGTTTTAGAATTATGACCACAGAAATATTGACTATTGAGTTTTATCACTTTTTATAAAGAACACCTGAACTAAGGGACATTTACTAACAATTAGTGTTTCATCACTCATTACATTTCTCAGTACATATTATTTGTACATTCTATATAACCTCAGGTCAGTCACTCTCTCTCTGCCTTAGGAAGCAAGCAATAGCACACTTGTGAGAAACCTTGCTAAGGAAAATGTAAGGATTAATCCAGGTAGTCGAAGAAGTAAAAAAATTAACTTTAAGATACCAAAAAAAGAAAAAAAATGTATACATCTCTTCTTCTCTTCTCTCTCTCTCTCTATAAAATCAGAAGTGTGTGTGTATATGTTCCAGCATAGTTCCACCAGTTCCAACCAGAAGGAGCCTGCAGTACTGTATTCTAACCACAGCTCTTAAACAACACCTACCTACCATTCAAAAGAGACAATTAAAAACTAAAAAGGAAACAAAAAGTCCAAAACACCAGCTCCCCAGCAATCAACACCCAGATAAGCAGAAATTATCACCAAGATGAACAACAATCAAACTGTAAACAATACTCCAATCAAGGGATTATAATCTTAGATAAAGGTTCAAACAGTATTGCTAAGCACATTGATTTGTGCTTAACAGATTGTAAGCTGCACTGAGTTTCCAGATAATTGGTATTAAAAAAAACAGTAAAAAAAAGAACACCAACCCCCCCCCCCCAGCCAAATCAAGGAAGCAGCAAGAATACTCCTACAACATGAATAGAGCAAACCATTTGTAGGTAAGTAGAAAGCAAACCCCACTCCCTTCTAGTACTGATGATGCCAAAGAACCATCTGCAAGAAAACCACCAAGCTCAGCGCCAAGGACCCCACAATTCAACCCTGAGCTACCGATATTCTCTTCTAGTGGTAGCTGCACAATTGTGATATTTCACTTTCAGCTATATTACTGGGAAATCCCACTGAAAATTAGGTTTGCCAAATGGTAAACTATGTAGATTTTAGTTCTTTTGCCTGTTAATTTATTTGTAATCTTCAGTGCTCGTCGTGGTTCTGTGGGCCTCTGGAGCCACGTTTCCATGACACTTTCTGCTTTTGTTCCTTTCAGAAGCTTCAGTCTGGACCACATAATGGAGTGCAAGTATGATTTTGACCTCATATACATCACTGAACGTATCATCTCTGTGTCTTTTCCCCCTGCTCTGGAGGAACAACGTTACCGTAGCAATCTCAGAGAGGTGGCACAAATGCTCAAATCCAAGCATGAGGACAAGTATCTGGTAAGGAGGCCAAAGAGATGATGATGATGATGATGATGATGATGATGATGATGATGATGATGGTGATTTATTGGACTTTTATGCCGCCCTTCTCCCGAAGGACTCAGGGCGGCTTACAACAATAAAGAACATTCAATACAAAAATTTTAAAAAAATTAAATAGATCCAATAAATATTACTGACTAACAAATTAAAATTTAAAATTAACCGCAGAACTAATAAAATTAATATTAAGTTAGGCCAGACTGGCTTGCTGGAAAAGCCAGGGCTTTAGGGCGCAGCGGAAAGATTGAAGATCGGGGATAATCCAGAGCTCGGGGGGTAAATCATTCCAGAAGGTGAGTGATCCCACAGAGAAGATTCTCCCTCTGGGGGGTGCCAGCCAACATGGTCTGGCCGACAGCAACCTGAGGAGGCCGACTCTGTGGGACCGTACTGGACGGTGGGAGGCTATCGGCGGCAGAAGGTGGTCTCGCAGATACTCTGGGCCTAAGCCATCACTATCACCTTGAATCACACCTGGAAGACAACAGGCAGCCAGTGCAAGCCGCGCAGGAGTGGTGTAACATGGGAGTGATGGGGCACCCCCATATCAACCCATGCAGCCGCATTCTGTACCAGCTGAAGTCTCCGAGTGCTCTTCAAGGGCAGCCCCATGTAGTCAGCTTTACAGTAGTCCAGACGGGAAGTGACGAGGGCTAGAGTGACTGTGCACATCTCAGTCCAGAAAGGGACGCATCTGGCATAGCAGGAGAACCTGGCAAAAGGTCCCCCTGGTCACGGCTGTGAGATAGTTTTCTAAGTTGAGCCATGTATCCAGGAGGACACCCAGATTGCGAGCCCTCTCTGAGCAGGTCAAGATCTCTCCCCCTATCATCAAAGATGGAATATGATGAGCAAAACGAGATGCCGGGAACCACAGCCACTCAATCTTGGAAGGATTGAGTCTGAGCTTGTTAGTCACCATCCATATCTGCACAGCTTCCAGGTACCAGAACATCACATCAAGAGCATCATTGGGGTGGTTCAGGGTAGAGATGAAAAGTCATCAGCATATTGATGATACCGTACCCTGAAACCACAGATGATCTCACCCAGCACCTTCCTATAAATGTTGAACAGGAGAGGCAAGAGCACCAAACCCTGGGGTACCCACAAGTGAGAGGCCAACACAAACTGTGATCGATCTGAGAGGTAGGAGGAGAACCACTGCAAACCAGTGCCCCCCACTCGTAACCCCCCAAGTCGATGCAGTACGATACCATGGTCAATGGTATCAAAAGCTGCTGAGAGGTCTAATAGGACCAGGACAGAGGGACAACCCTTGTCCCGGGCCCACCAGAGATCATCAACCAATGCGACCAATGCCGTTTCCATGCTGTACTCGGGCCTGAAGCCTGATTGAAACAGATCCAGATAGACAGCTTCATCGAGGTATTGAGGAAGCTGATGTGCAACTACACTCTCAACAACCTTTGCCATGAAGCGAAGTTTGGAGACTGGATGATAGTTAGCCAAAGAGGCTGGGTCCAGAGCAGGCTTCTTGAGGAGGGGCCTCACCGCCGCCTCCTTCAAGGTGGTGGGGAAGGACCCCTCCCTCAATGAAGCGTTGATAATCTCCTGGAGCCAGCCTTGTGTCACCTCCCAGGCGGCCGAAACCAACCAGGAGGGACACGGATCTAATAAACAGGTGGTAGCACTAAGCTTCCTCACAATCCTGTCCACATCGTCGGGAGTCACAGGGTCAAACTCCTCCCAGATAACCTCCTTAAGACTAGCCCCCATCAACCCATTGGAAACTACCCAGTCAGAGTCCAAGCCCTTCCGGATCTGAGCGATTTTATCCTGCAGATACTGAACAAATTCCTCAGCCTTACCCTGCAAGGGATCCTCCCCAGGTCCTTGATTAAGCAAGGAGTGGGTCACCCTAAACAGGGCGGCTAGGCGATTATCTGCCGATGCAATAAGAACAAAAAAATGTGTACATCTTGCCGCTTTTATCACCACTAAATAAGACTTAATATGAGTCCTTACTAGTGTTCGGTCGGATTCGGATTTGCTGGACCTTCAACAGCTCTCTAGGCATCTTTTCCTGAAGCTTCTCAGTAAACCAAGGAGTCAACTGGGATTGGCACCGGGTCAGAGGCCGCAAAGGCGCAACTCTGTATAAGGCCCCAGGGACTGCCCTATCCCAGGCCTCCACAAGGGCCTCGGCAGAGTTGTGTGCAAGGGACTCAGGAAAGGTCCCACCCAAGCTCCGTCAGGAACCTCTCAGGGTCCATCAGGCACCTGGGGCAGAACCACCTGGTGATTGATGATTGATGGTGAAGATGATAAGCAGAAAAATCAGTGGAGAGAAGAGTTACTCTAAGGAAGAAGCCAACCTGGCATTTCTATATAGGTTTGAATGAGTGTGTGAAAAATGCCTGAGACAGAGAGGAAGGAGGGTCATTTTGTCCTACAGGGTCTCATGGTTTCATATCAAGTACAGCTTTGGCGTTATCTTCATTTTGAAGAACTACACTGTATAAAGTTCACTTATAGGAGCAGCCTCTATGTTGGCTGGGCAGGGTTAGGGAGGATCTATATCCTGACTTTCAAAACGAATAGAATAGTGAACTTTCCCTCCCAAGCAACTTAACAAGCTTATTTGGGAAGAGAGAGTAACATTTGGGGTGAAATCACAGGAATAACTGTGCTTAAAAACATCCTGATCAAGATGCTGTAGGTTATTAATTGAAAATTGGGTTGGTAAAGTGCTAAAAGATGCTTCTTTATGTCAACAGCTCCTCAACTTGTCAGAGAAACGGCAGGACATCATCCGATTGAACCCCAAGGTGAGAGATGAGAGCTTGGGGCCAAGATGTATATGTACATATGTATACATATGTATTAAATTGAGACTACATCTAAACCAAACTGTTTAGGTTTTTAGAAGCTTGCACCTGGTAGAAATTCATAAAATGGCTCTACGCTTCTTTTCTTTTTTTTACAATATGCATGTGTATATGTCTTGTATAACAATTACAATTGCATAGTATCTCTTCCTTATATATTCATCTATACAAACATAATTTGAATATTAACATCTATAAAATTCTTCTCAGAGTTATTAACAAAACTCAGCCAATCTGGACCCGTTTCTCCCTTTGAGAGAGCCACGTATACCATAAACCCCAAGTCTTATATTTCTCTACATTCTCCCAATCTCATAATATTCCTGTTAATGTATCAGCCTTGGCGCACTCAAGAATTTTGGCTATTATCTGATCTTCAGGCAAGATCTCTTTCTTTTTCCAGAATTGCGCAAAGATAATTCTGGCCACTATAAGTATATGTAATGTAATGTACCAACGGCTGTTCCTCAAACCCAATAGGTAGGTTTCTGGGCACAGTTCTATATTCCAACCCGTTATTTCATGTAGCAATGTTTTAATTAACCTCCAATACTTTTTTGCTTCCTTACACGCCCACCAGAGGTGGAAAAAAGTTCATTGGGGGTGGCTACACTTCCAACAATTTGGGGACAATCCCGGATACGGGTTTAGACCGGCTGATGGGTACGGAGTGGGAGGTCTGGGATCAGGGGGGTTGGGGTCCCGGGGGTGGGCTTCAGTATCGTTCCATGGAGGGTGGCTCTATTCCTACTGTAGGTGGGAGGGGCAGGTATGGTGGGAGCAGAGGGCCAAATTGTGTTTTGGGACTGTGCACCCACTGTCTTTGAGCTGTGGCACATTCCGGCCCTCATTGCTGTACTAGGTTTCCTGGATGCACAGACCTTCAGGACCCTGGTCTCCGGCTGGTGATGTTTAATGCCAGGTCCGTGGTAAATAAAGCCCCCCTCGTATACGACCTTATTCAGGAGGAGGGAGCGGATCTGGCTTGCATTATGGAGACTTGACTGGGCCAGGAGGGGGGGATTTCCCCTTGTTGAAATGTGCCTGCCAGGTTTCCAGGTGTTCCACTGGCCGAGGGCCGAGGGCAGGGGCGGTGGGGTGGCAGTGGTTATTAAGGAGAGTCTCTGTCCTCAGGAGGTCACTGTTCCTCAGACAGGCAGGTGTGAGTCCCTCTTTCTGAAGTGGGGTCTAGGAGTTCAGGTGGGACTTTTGATTACGTACCTGTTTCCCTGCTGTGTATCATCGGCCCTGCCTGACCTGCTCGACATCTCAACCAGGTTGGCGGTTGATTGCCCCAGACTTATGGTTCTGGGGGATTTCAACCTGCCTTCTATTGGTGAGGCGTCTGAGGCAGCTCAGGAGTTCATGGCTTCCATGACAGCTATGGACCTGACTCAGTTAATTTGAGACCCCACCCATAAAGGGGGACACACGCTCGACCTGGTTTTTGTCTCTGGACAGTGGATAAATGATCTAGGTGTAGGGGACATAGTCATTGAACCCCTGTCATGGTCTGATTATTTCCTCCTCAGGCTGGACTTTTGATCTGCCACCCCCACCGCAGGGAGCGGAACCGACCAAGTGGTTCTGCCCCAGGCACCTGATGGACCCGGGAAGGTTCCTGACGGAGCTTGGGACTTTTCCTGAGGTCCTTGCACACGACTCGACCAAGGTCTTGGGGTTTGCCTGGGATAGGGCAGCTGCCAGGGCCTTGGATCAGGTCATGCCTTTGCGGCCTCTGTCCCAGCACCGATCCCAGGTGGCTCGTTGGTTCACTGAGGAGCTGAGGGAGATGAAGCGCTGGAAAAGATGCCTAGAGAGTGGTTGGAGGGCCAGCAGATCCGAGTCTGACCGGACACTGGTAAGGACCTATATTAGGTCCTACTTAATGGTTATAAAAGTGGCAAAATGTGCTCATTTTCCCACTCTTATCACATCCGTAGATAACTGCCTGGCTGCTCGGTTTAGGGTGACCCACTCCCTGTTGCACTTGGGAGCATGGGAGGATCCTTTGCAGGGCAAGGCTGAGGAATTCGGTCAGTATCTGCAGGACAAAATCACTCAGATTCAGGAAGGCTTGGACTCTGACTGGGTGGTCTTTGATGGGGTGATGGAGGCTGGTCTTGAGGATGTTATTTGAGAGGAATTTGACCCTGTGACTCCCGATGATGTGGACAGGATTATGGGTAAGCTTAGTGCCACCACTTGTTTACTGGACCCGTGTCCCTCCTGGTTGGTTTCGGCCACCTGGGAGGTGAGACGAGGCTGGCTCCAGGCAATTATTAATGATTCATTGCGAGGGGTTCTTCCCCGCCACTTTGAAAGAGGCAGTGGTGAGACCCCGCCTCAAGAAGCCTTCCCTGGACCCAGCTTTATTGGCTAACTACCGTCCAGTCTCCAACCTTCGCTTTGTGGCGAAGGTTGTTGAGAGTGTGGTAGCACAACAGCTTCCCCAGTACCTGGATGCAGCTATCTATCTAGATCCCTATCAATCAGGCTTCAGGTCCGGGCACAGCACAGAAACGGCATTGGTTGCATTGGTTAATGATCTCTGGAGGGCTCAGGACAGAGGCTGTTCCTCTGTCCTGGTCCTATTAGATCTCTCAGCAGCTTTTGATACCATTGAACATGGTATCCGGCTGCGGTGACTTGAGGGTTTGGGAGTTGGAGGCACTGTTTTATGATGGTTCTCCTCCTACCGCTCGGATCGCTCTCAGTTTGTGTTGGCAGGGGGGCAGAGATCGACCCCAAGATGCTTCACTTGTGGAGTGCCTCAGGGGTTGGTTCTCTCGGCCCTTCTGTTCAACATTTATGTGAAGCTGCTGGGCGAGATCATCTGTGGTTTTGGGGTAAAGTATCATCAGTATGCTGATGATACTCAAGTTTATATCTCTACCCCAAACCACCCCAATGATGTCCTTGACCTGATGTCCCGGTGCCTGGAGGCCGTGCAGATATGGATGGGGACTAAGAGGCTCAGACTCAACCCTTCCAAGAATGAGTGGCTGTGGTTTCCAGCGTCCCGCTTTGGTCAATATGTTCCATCTTTGACAATAGGGGGGGAGACCTTGACACAACATGCGTGTCCTCCTGGATGTTCGGCTGTCTTTAGAGGACCACCTCCCAGCCATCACCAGATGGGCTTTTTGTCATGTCCGCCTGATATGCCAGTTGTGTCCGTTTCTGGATTGGGATGCCTTACACACAGTCACTCATGCCCATCCTGTCTAGACTACTGTAAAGCTGTCTACATGGGGCTCCCCTTGAAGAGTACTCGGAGGCTCCAGTTGGTGCAGAATGCAGCCACACGGGTTATTACAGGGGAATCTCAGCACTCCCATGTTACACCACTCCTGCGCAGTCTGCATTGGTTGCTGGTGGTCTTCCAGGTGCAATTCAAGGTATTGGTCATGATCTTTAAAGCGCTCCATGGCTTAGGCCCAGGATACCTGCAAGACCACTTGCTGCCATCGACAGTCTCCCACTGTACAGTTCGGTCCCACAGAGTTGGCCTCCTCAGGGTGCCATCGATCTGGACCATCCCTGATTTGCGTACCTTCCGCCGCACCCTAAAGACCTGGTTATTTCAACAAGCTGGTCTGGCCTGAGTAGAAATTGTTAATTTTAATGGAGGTTGAGTAATTTTAAATTTTAATTGTTTGTTGGCCTGTAAATTTGGTTTAATTCTATGTAAACTGCCCTGAGTCCTACGGGCAGCATATACATTTAATTATAAATAAATTATAAATAAATAAATAAATACTTTCTGTGATTAAACTAAAGTAATTAGATTGTTAGTTTAGCATGACTTGATCATTCTCATTCTCAGCTGACCAAAAGGAAAGGAGAGAAACAAGCATTAATCCTGGAACAAATGATATAATGCACAGTAAATATTTACATATGGTGCTAAATTGTATAGGCAACATTTTTAAAGAGAATTTTACTTTTCCATGACTGTAATTTCATTGAAAGCAGTTAAAGCTAAGCTGCCCAGGAGGGCCTATTGTGCTCAAGACCATCTATGTTGGTATATTTAGACACAACACAGGCTATTTTCTGAATTTTTAAAATGTTTATTTATTATCCCAGTTTCATTTATTTTATTCTTGTATTGTGTATTAATTTTATTCTTGTGTATTGTTTATGATTCTACTTTATTGTTATAAATTGATATAAAGTGTGCAATTCAGGGAGATAGAAATGCAGTACAGAAATCATAATAATTGAACCTAAGATTGAACCTGAAATCAGATATGTTGAATATGCTTGCTATGCAATTTTCTCCCTCTACCAGTTCTATCCAAGGATACTTTCAAGGTACCTAAAGTTGCATAAAAGTTGTAACACTTTCTAACCCATTCTTTCCCAGCTATAATTAGAGTCACGTTATCAGTGACTACAATGACAGCAACTAATAAAGGTGGAATAAAGCAAGGTCATCAGGAACAACTGATTTGATGCCACTCTGCTTTTCTGTTAAGGTGGGATGGAGTCAGTGAGGAAGGGCCCTTTGCTTCCTACAGGAGTTCCATCCGATGGGCTAAAAATTGTACTTACCAGCTCCAAAAACAAGTCTCTATATACTTCAGCGTGTTCTTAACGCCAATGCTTCTTTCTCCTTGATGGTTCAGGTGCAAGATTTTGGTTGGCCCGATCTTCATGCTCCACCTCTGGACAAAATTTGTTCCATCTGCAAAGCCATGGAGACCTGGCTATATTCAGACCCTCAGCATGTGGCTGTCCTTCACTGCAAGGTCAGAGAAAAATCTTCCCAAATTCCTGATTATTATCTACTAGATATTTAGGTAAGGAAGAAATATGACGAACAAAGGGGGAATAAGGCAGTGGACACTGCCTGCTGTTAGGGAAAAGGACTGAGACCCTGGCTTTCCAGAATTATTAGCTGAATGGTTTTGGTATGTCCTCAAAGTCAGCAGCTTTGAAGGTCCTCTGAGAAAGGTGAGACAACTGCAGAGACTCAGATTAATGAAATATGTCCATTGCATATAGACCTTCACTTTGTCCCGCTTATAGAAATGTAAGCAGGACATCAGGTTGTCCAATCCATTAGTCAAACAAGTCTATATGGCTGCCAAAATCCTGCAAACTTTCCTCTATTTTATCAGAGCTGGAATCTTAATCAGCATTTCCCACATCTTTATAATTATTTCCTCAAAGACTTTGAACTAGTTTTCATTCGTAAAGCTACTGGTAAGTGAAGAAAGGTTTTTACATTCCCAGATTGGGGAGAGAATTGCCTTTTTTGGGGGGAGGGGTCTAATTATGACCAACAGCTTTTACCTGTTAAGATGTGATCAGGTTGAATAACCATTCTTTGGGTTCATTCTTATTTTTTAAAGTATAATTAATAGTTAACCCATCTCTGTTTTACTTTCAACTGCAACTTTTAAAAAGCTTTCCTTGGAGGCTTTTTGGGCAGCCTGGAAAATTTAGTCTTCCCCAGCTTTACAAAGGAGGTCATTGAACAGATACCAGATAGTTCACCCTCATATACAGACAGGGGTGGTGCAGAATGGCTTCCAACTGACAGTATAGCAAGACTATAGAAACGAACAGATTGAATGAATTGTATTTATACACACCGAATCCAGTAAGCAAATAAAGTGAGTGTAGGTAAAAATAATGTATCTTCTTTTGTGTTCCTGTTTTTGTGTTTTCCCATCCCCACTCCAAGGTGGCTGTTATACTTTGCCAAAACTTTTTTGCACCCCTGAATTTAAAATCACAATGCTTGATTCCAATGCCAGTTTAACACGTTCTTTCTTTGTGCCAGGGCAACAAGGGCAAGACGGGTGTGATCGTAGCTTCTTACATGTACTACAGCAAAATCTCTGCAAGGTATTGAGCAAGGGAGAATGATAGAGGGTCTATTCTAGCACTGGCAGCTACTTATTTCTTCTCTTTTCCTTCTTCAGTCTCATTTTCCAGCTTTCTTCTTAAGCTACATTTTTGGTGGGCCAAATGTGTCTGTAACCTCTCTATTGTATAACCTGCCAATGCATAAATGCAACTCTATGCCCCTTTCTTGTCTTCTCCTCAGTGCAGACCAGGCCCTCAGCACACTAACCATGCGCAAGTTCTGTGAAGACAAAGTAGCAGCCTCTCTCCAGCCATCGCAGAAGAGGTGAGCTTTGTACCCTCTATCTTATGCCCAAAGGTATACTTTGGACAACTAAACTTTCTTGTTTGTCTTTGAAGACGTTTCACTTTTCATCCAAAAAGCTTTTTCAGCTCTGACTGGTGGAGAATGGAAGAATTTATACTCCTTGCAGAAAGCTGGTCATTTGCATTTTTCAGAGAGTAGTTGGGGCCACTTGGAGGCTTGTCTTGTCCTCAGAGTCACCCAGGTAGTGAAAATGAGCGGGACGTCTTCTTGGAACTGCTGAAAGGGCTGTGTTGTTATTTTGACCCAGCCTTCGCAAATAGTGATAAAATGATTACTGGTGAGTAAAACAACCCCTTTTTATAACAGGGCTGTAACAGTCTTTTATTCACATGGATAAGCAAAATATCAAATGTATTTAGTCCCAATTTCTTGGGTTTAGCCAAGAAATCCTGATTGCTTGCTGTATATTTAGAAATGAACTGTTGTCTGCGACAATTGGACACTACCAAACCCCTCCTATTTATTTCTCAGCCAGGGAGAGGCTAGCTATCATCCATGTCTGCCTCTCCCCGAGAGCCGGCTTACTGCTTTCCTTTGCTCTCTTCTCCTTTCCTCTCTGTGTGTACACGCATCTGGGATGGGCCCCGTCTGTTCCTCCTCCTCATTCAGCTCAGGCCCCGAAGACATCTGCCTCTCTATCTGGGGGAGGACAGAAAGCCCCTGCTCTGTCTCTGATGCTGTTTCCTTATCAGAGTCCTCCAAAGGCTTTGAAGCTAGCTCAGGCTCCCCCCCCCTTCCTCCTTGTGTGACTATCCAGCTAGCTCTGCTGGCAGCCAATGGGCGACAACAGTTGTGGGGCTGTGCCTTCTGCCCTGTGTCCCCGCACTTCCAAACATAAGCACAAGCTGTTAGGAATGAGTCGGTGTTGTCTGTGTTAGATATTTGAATTATTTTGGTGGGAAATCCTAGCCAGCCTATTGCATTAAAGAGCTGTTGCGTTTAATCACTCGTGGCTTCCCGAGTCCTCATTCCCACACCAGATCTTCAGATCTAACACTGGTGATGAGGGTGGGATACTGAGGCATGAGCCAGCACAACCCAGCGAGACCGGAGCAACGAGCCGCGCCATGGCTACCTATTCCGCTCCCCCGCCGTTCCAGCCAAAGATGGAGAAGTGGGAGGACTACATGAACTGCTTCGAGTGTTCCCTCCTAGCCGCCGAACTCGGCGGCATTTTGGACAACAGGAAAAAGGCGTTTTTCCTGACCTACTGTCCGTCTCCTGGATGACCCTGCAGACGGCGCTTAAGAAGCATTACTCTCCGACTCCCTCCAAGTACGTTCACAGA
>JANHFR010003259.1:350499-363182 GCA_032468015.1 Mimophis mahfalensis | reverse complement strand
AATTCTGGGAGTTGAAGTCCACGCATCTTCAAACGGCCAAGGTTGAGAAACACTGTAGGAGCTACGGTAGCACTTTCCAGGCAACTTGAACCACGCTAGGTGTGGAGTTTGCAAGAAAAAATGCTTCGTTCGTTTTAGGCATTTCTGTTTTGCCCATTCAAATTAAAAACCAATGCAAAGCATAATCGCTGAAGAACTCCCCTCAGTTTCCCACCATAACCAACCCAACCAATAAAAACAACAGCCAAACCTAGCCCATTGAGCTACTGGCGTTGCGCATAGAAATTGAGCTGTGGGAATGTCAGCCCCGTGAAAGATCAGTTTGGCTATCGGGTCACACATTTGGACATGATGCAGCTGCCTTACAGAACTAACTGGTACAAATGTAGCACCCAAACACATTAGTTAAAGAACAACCAGGACACCTGATCCCTTTATTATAGCACACTATAAACCCTGTTTATAGATCACAATGGCTATTCTAAACTGAATAGATTACTCCCTAGATATTCTGTGAGGTCTGTTCTATGGTAAACGACGCTGTCATTTATTTTAGCTTAACATGTTGCTGGAAGGAACACAACCATTGTTCTTTGTTATTGGTGAGCATGTTGTGCAACTCCAGCCCTTTGCTGGCTGTTGAGCCATTTCAAGAACAATCTGATGCCGTTGATAACTTACAGTGCCATACATTTCTTAGGATCAGGCTATTTGACATATGACATTTATCAATCTGAGTTCTAGCACCTTCTAGATATGAAGTGAGTGATGCATGCCCCTCAGCCTGGCTTGTGCAGTTCTTGAAGTCCCACCTGAGCTTGAATGCTGAAAACTGGTGGCATCTTTTTTCCCTGCTATTTTGAGATACAAACTACAATGCAGGCTAATGACATTAACAAGGAAAGGGGATAAACCCTAACTCTCATAAGAAAGATGTGGAAAACCCCAGATGCATCCATCCATAAATAAAAAAATATTCCCACTTGGTATCAACATCTCACCAGTTGCAGAAATTGGGCCACCAAAAAATATTAGGGGAGGTTTTCGTTCATTTTTTTTCCAGATAGACCAACTTCTCTGCCCTACCACTGCTGGGAGCATGTTTAGTGAAAATAAAAGATATGGGTTTTGGTGGCTGTTTTCAGATGTGGCTAGCAGCTGGACCTCAGTGCCTTTGAAAGGTTAAACAGAGACATTTTTATTCAGGAAATATTTGGCAGTTTAAGTCAACCATTCTTAAGTATTCTTCCAAGAACATGAACATGGTTCATAAATATTTTAGGTTCTTACTTTTTCTTCAGTTTAATTTAATGAAAAATGGATTTTTGAGCACTCAATATATGCAAGACCAAATATTGTACTGAAACTAAGAATGTACAAATCATTTAAAAGAGATTTGATCAGTGCAGCCTTTCTTAAAGCACCCATGTCCTTTGGATCCGTGGTGGTGTGAGTAGAGTGCTGTAAGTAGTACTTAGCTGCCAACTGCCTGCAATTAGGGCGAATTCAAATTTCACCAGGCTCAAGGTTGACTCAGCCTTCCATCCTTCCGAGGTGGGTAAAATGAGAACCCAGATTGTTGAGGGCAATATGCTGACTCTGTAAACCGCTTAGAAAAGGTTGAAAGCCCTGATAAGTGGTATATAAATCAAATGCTATTGGATGGCTTTAGTTGCTTCTAAGGTACTGTTGTTCTTTGTTGTTTATATACTTGTGTGAAGAAGAGAGCCATTTTTGCAGAACCCCAACCTTTCAACAAATTTTATCGAGGGATGAAATATGCAACCAATTCATACATTTAGTACTATTTACAATCATTATAAAATGTAATGGAAAATAACAATGCTTAAATCAACAACTCATAGATGATACTAAAAATCTTGTGTAATCTTTTCTATTATTCTATTCTGCAACTCCCATCATCCCTTGTCTAAAACACTAGGTATATGGCTTGATGAGCCTTTGGAGTTTACATTTTTAATGGAGGCACAAGTGTCAACAACATCTAGGAGAAATTTGTATCAATTACTTAAATATTCTGGAACATTTGCTTGGCTAGTCAAGATAGTTTGGTACAATGCACCCTATGATTTAAATAGTCAAAAATATGTGCAAATTGTGGCAGCATGAAACATGAAGTCATTGTGAATATATTTTATTCTACACAGGTTTGACTGCAGAATTCGAGATACCATTAATAAATTTCAAACTTGTAGTTTAAAATAAGCTGATCTGAGGAAAGCTCCATACAGTACTATGGACAGTGCTAATCTCTAATTGTATAATTCAGATAACTTCCCCTATTTTTAAGTTTTTTTATGCTGTTACATGTGTTTGATGTGATTGTTGCTTTCATAATTGTCATAAAAGCTGCCATATAAAGGGTAAGCTACTACATAATTTAAATGAAATTAACGTTGTAGGAAAATGAAATATAGAAAGTATTAACTGCAAAATGTCCTCAAATCAAAGTAGTTTTGTAGCAGAAAATTGCCACTGAACTATTGTTATGCATGACTGTATTATGTCATGGGGTTTCTGTTGGCTTGGTAGAGTTCTCTGACACTTGTTTTCATAGCTCAACAAGAAAGTAAACTGGGTATTTTAATAAAATCAAAATAGAAGATAATCAGGGTCCAACTTCTATAAGGCTGTAAGTTTTCTTGTTTTAGTAATCCGCAACCAATCAATCTGATACTGAATTTTAAGCCTTGTCTATTAAAAAAAACTGTTTACAAAAAGTGCACAATTTAAACCTTAATTCCCAAAGGAACTACAACTCTCCAGCCAGCACCTATGAAGTCATGAACTTTTTAAGATGAACTATCTCATTACACGATACTAGATTTGTGAGTGAACATTTTATTTTCACCCTGGCTGTATTATTTTATAAATAACTCAAGGTGGTGAAAAAATAAAATACTCCTTCCTCTTCCTATTTTCTCCCAGCCACTACCTTGTGATTTGAGTTGGGCTGAGAGCATGACTAGCTCCAAAATCACCCAGCAGGCTTTCAGGTTCATAATTGCTTCTTTATTCATTTCCAATTAGCAAAACATGCTATATTATTCTGTTTTCCTAATAATAGCATGCTTATCTATACTTTAAGAGGGCACTGAAGTTTCCCTATTCTAGGTTGGTTTCTGCATCATGTTCTTGTCAATTGTTGCAAGTACTAAGTGTATAATAACTCCATCAGTATGAAAAAAAAATCCTACCCACCAACGTCTAATATAGCAGTTTTAAAGAACCTGGCTTGAACTCACTGGTTTCCACCAAACATTTCTTTTTAGCCTCCTAATTTGTCACATTCCTATACGGTACAATTGCTTTTCTAAAAAAAAAATACACTAATCCTGCTACCACATTTGATATACTTTGAAACAAGCCATTATATGCTAGCAATCTTTTGCTTATTTTGTATTGCTAGCAATGTTTTGCTCTTTTGCATCTTAACAGAAACATAAATGAAGCAGATTGCTCCAATTTCCTTCAACATTCTACTACAGTATATTGAAATTTATTTTAATCGATTTGATAATTATCCATCACAACAAGTGACTCAGAGTGACAGAATCCTATACAATCCTCCAGAATACTTAAAAAAAAATTTAAGTTGGGAAGATGGTTCCAATTTGCTTTCCTTTTTCTAATAATACTAGAAATGCTGAGTACAGTTCTGTTGCCTTGTATGAACTTTATGTTCTATGGCTCGGGCATTTTAGAATTAGATTGATTTACTACACATTTGGACAGAGTCCAAATTCAAATGTACAGAATCAGTGTCACTGACATAGCCAATGCATAATCAAATACATTCCATTCCTTTGAAATGTCATCTCTGGAGCTGAAGTACATAATCTCCCACGCTGGGTAAAAAGTGGGGGGGGGGGATTTATTATCCAGAATATTCAGGAATCTCAGAAGAAAATGGCAATTTCCTCTCTTCCGAACAGAGTTTATAGGGCATGTATAAATTTTGTTTGTCGGATAATAAACATCCCATTTTTTCCTAACAGCTCCAAAAGAATTATTCAGCCATGATTATTTCACTTCAAGCTGTGATCTTTAAAATAACATACGGAATCATGAACAATACTCTATTAATAAATTCTGTAGTTCAATTTTTCTACAACTCTGTATTGCAAGCAAAATATTATTTCTAAAGATTTTGAAACTCAGTGTAAGAAATATTAAATTTATCATGATGGGAGAGAATAATTACCTCTTTTGCTCATAGAATGCAGTAGTGTTTTAACCTACAAACACAGCCATTTTTCAGGATACTTCCAAAAGTAATGCACACTTTTTGGGATAGTTTCACAATATATTAAGAAGTAATTTCACAGGCATTATGTAATCAGTTAACCATTCAAATAGAGCCAGACACATTTTATAAAAATGCATTCCTTTGTGATAGTGAAAATTGATTCCGGTGCTCCATTTAATCACATCTCATTGTTGCTTCTTTCATAGGCAATCTTCAGCAGAAAGACCTGCACTACAGTGGTGTGTGGGAAGCTACTTCACTTGTGAACATTTTCCATGTAGCTGGCATGTAACATGACACAGACTGCTTTTCCCTTTAAGTATTTATTTTGGTTATGGCTTCCTGAATTTAAAGACATGACATGAAAAAACAAAGCATCCCTTTTAATTGTTTTATTTACTTCTGTATACACAAACTTCTATGAACATGGATCACTGCCCCTCCATCCTGGCACCTCATCTAAATCTCCACTATCACTTTCTGGAAATTTTGTACGCAACAAGGCTTTTAAGGAATCAAAGACTTGTTAACTCAACCATCTGTTATTTAACTCTAAAAAATAAGGGTGTGCCACAATGCAACACAGGTCTGTTGCCACTCAGTGGCTACTACTTCAGGTAGTTCTGCTAAAAATTGCAAATCCTTTCCTCTCTCTGGTAGGATTCACAATGCTAGTGCAGTTCTCCCTGGTCTTTACTACCATATTACCAGAGATCTGACAATTCTCTCCAGCTGCAAAGACTTCAGCATTGTGCCATTTTTCAGAAACTATTTGAAGTAGGTGGAGTACTTTTCACACAATAGAAGACTAGTCCTTGAAGAACACTTAACCCTTGTGTTCTCACCAATTACATTGGTTGTGGTAAAATAAAGGCGGGGAAAAAAAGAGAATTATTATTCACATGACAAAAAGAAACCCTTTTGTCAAGTTCTGACAAAAAAAGTGATATGAACTATCTTTTAATATTAACAGGAAGGGGGTCCAACTCTTAGAGAACCAGAGTGAGCTAATAGATATTACTAGACTACGCAACTGTATATGGAGTGGAACAATGTTAGACTAGTTACTGTCCATCTGGTAGAGGGAAAATTATACAAATTCAATCCCCAGCACCATGCTTCTTCCCATGAAAGAAAAAAAGAAGGGGGGTGTTATTAGAAGAATATAGAAATAATTTGCTGCAGTTGTAATTGATTGAATCAAAACCACATGCTTGTGATGAGAACAAAATTAAAGGAATTATTATTGGTTGATAAACAGTCATCACAAATCTAAATCAGAAGTTTTCATCTAGAGTGCAGATGGTTATCCTGGCTAAATATAAGATTGTTATTTTAATAAAACCACACTTATACCCAATGAAGGGGTGGAGGCTAGAAACAGACAAGAGATCAATAGCCAAACAGAATAAATACTTCAAGTAATTTGCCAAACAGGGCTCATATTGTAATTTGTTCATTACCCTAGCAAAATACTGCATACTGTA
Source organism: Mimophis mahfalensis (assembly GCA_032468015.1). Lineage (NCBI taxonomy): Eukaryota > Metazoa > Chordata > Lepidosauria > Squamata > Mimophis > Mimophis mahfalensis. Next base: position 357,425 of record JANHFR010003259.1, on the reverse strand, counting down.
ATCAAGATAGAAGTCAGTTTCCTCAGTAGTATGCACACGTTTTCAGCTCCGAATACTTTACTTGCACCAATGTTAATCACACAATTTGTAGCAGTAGCAGTCTTGTGGAACATGCAGTCCTGAGCTGCATGCAATGCCACCTACACATTATATATCTGAATGGCTGCCAAGCAGGCAGGCAGGAATCACAGAAAATATGTAATGAACTGCAGTAACTGCTTCAGTTTAGATCCTGTTGATTCTTGGCTTCAAAGTAACAAACAAACTATAAGTCTTCCTTTCAGATAATTAGCATTGTAAAAAGACCTGCTGGGAATAACTGCAGTGAATGCCAGCCAGCACTATACAGCAGGGATTAGAACTATACAGGATACAGCTCCAAAATAAAGTCTAAATTGCAAATTCATTTTACTTCTTGATCACATGAACATGTCAGGTCATTAATAGAGAAGCACTACCAGGATATTGTACCATCATAAGCTCTCAGTGAAGAGTTTATGTAAATCATGTGATAAATGTATCTTTTAAGATATTTCCATGTTTTTTAAACTCTATCTCCCTCCAAATATAGTGATAGTCAAATTCCCCAAAAACAATTGCATATTTTTGAGAATAGTGGATTTTATGCTGAGTAAAGCTGGTGCTGCTACCACTCTAAATCAAATAATGTCCTTAAATGAAGTTTTGAAGAGTTATATCAAAGTCTCATGAGGCAGAGCATGTTAGCAGCCAAGGCTTTTTAAAGCAGTTAATATAACTTCAAGACAAAACTTCCTGTTAATGGCATTAGCCCATCAACGTCAGAGAGAAAAGAAAAGCACCACAGTGTAAGTGAGCAAATAGTAAGGTGGTTAGTCAGGGAATACATGGCATGACTTTCTCAAACAGCCATTACATCCTTAAACAATACATGCTGAAGCAAACAGGAGCCTCACACTTTACTAGAGAGGGTGCTAAAGACCCATCCTGCTCCACAAGTATTTCTTTTACTCAGACTGAATAAGAATTCCCAAACATGGATTGCTGAAGAAGCCTGTCCTGTTTTATATCCCTTACACAGGATATTCAGTTTTGAAACAAAAACATTCTCTAGACAGCAACTAAAATAGACCCTTTAAGAAGGCAAATAAATAAGGAATCCATCACAACTTAAAAAAAAAAGACATGTACAAAGTGCAAGTTTTCTTTTATAAGCCTAGCACCCATTCTGATTCTCCCACAGGTATTTTGCACCAGAGCAATTATATAGAAAGATGGCACTCCTCTTTCAGAAAGCAAGCACCAACATTTCAAATCCCTTCTCTTTTCTTACGGATGGGAAGATACAAAATATGGGGGAAATATGCTGTTTTACAGCTCATCCTAAGGAGGGGTTCTAAAGTGCCAAGCTATATCCCCGAGCCCTAAAATAAAAAATAAGAGCTTGCAAGGGTCAGAATTTAGTAATGCATAGAACAGGTTGATACAACTGGAGGAACAGAATACAGTTTCAAGAATGAAATATTGGTCCAGAATATAAGCATTTTCAATCTTGCCATATGGTCAAGAAGCTGGAAGTTTGCTTACTTTGGGAGGGCTGGGAGAGGGATAGGCTTAGCTGCTTCCTTTCCCTGCATTGCAAGAGTTTTGCTTTGTCAATTTCTGTGTAAAGGCAACATTCCTCTCCAAGAAGGAAACAGTGAAAAAATGTAGTGTAGTGATCCACTCTGCAAGAAAGGGGTGAGCTGGGGCAGGACGGGGGACAGGTCCTTTAGTTATCTGACTAGTAATTTATTTATATTTAGTTTCTCTATGTTGAATAAGTTGCTTCTCCCCATTTATTCTTTTAAATACAAGTTCAAGTTGTCCCAATACATGTGTGCTCCTCTCCCACTATGGTTCTGCAGAATCAGAATCCTCAATTAGAACTTCAGTGGTAGCTCCAAGAATCTCTGTATTGATAACCAGCCCTTCTGTATTCTCACCACTAGCGCTGCCAACAAATATTTTTCCGTCGGCCATCAGGTTGACTCGGTCACCCCCACTGCAGTAGGCCTTAGGCATCCCATCAGAGTTCAGCAACAGGCACTCTCCAGGAGTGGTGTTTCCAATGGGATCTGGAAGAAGGGGAAGGCCCTGGCCATCCGTGGGTTGGACAACAGACTCTGGATCAGAACCCAAGATGTCAGTGCTGGTAATGAGAGCCCCTGCATTGGCTGCCAGTGCTTCAGCAATAAGCACTTCTGGGTGACTCTTGGCTTTATGTGCTACAACACTGTCTTTTTTCTCAAACTTCTTTCCACATATATTGCATGAAAACTGGTAAAAGGTATCTGCATCATGTTTTTTCATGTGCCAGTTTAATGAGGCCTTCTGCCGGCAGGTGAACCCGCAGATCTCACATCTACAGAAAAATGAGAGGGAGTGGAAGACAATTCATTACTCAACAGAATAATATTTGAGAAATACAACGGAAAAGAAATTATTGATGCAGCTGGTCTAATCCCTCACGAAAAATATAGGCAAGATCAAAGACACTACTTACTGTAATGGCTTCTCGCCTGTGTGGATCATTCGGTGAACTGCCAGATTGTGGGAACTTTTGAAAGCACGGGCACAGTATTCACAAATGTAATCCCTTTGATCTGTATAGCAGCACATAGGATTTTACATCAAAACCTGAATCTAATCCAGATCCATACCTATTCAAAAAGAAATCTGCCATGTTCCTAATCACAGTATTAAGAATAATAGTTTAAAACATTAAAAGGATAAATATGATTTTCTAATACTGATGAGGAAGTATTTCTCAAACACAAATAGAATCTTATGGAAACAGTCCCATTCTTATTCTGCGATTTATATATTCTACTTTACATATTCTACTTTACATATTCTACTTTATATATTCTACTTTACATATTCTACTTTTCTTCTTTCTCCAAGGAAGGGGAAACAAATTAAAAATCTTTCTCATTATATTTGAAATATCATATATATTGTCCATTCTGTGTGTCAGGCACAAGGAACCAACCAACTTTGTGAATAGGCCAACACAGCTCCTTTACTATAGTGAACCATCCTTGATACTTCTCTGAACTTGGTTGTTACCTAGTTTGGGTAATGAAACCTCTGCAAAAAAATAATGAAGCTCAGAGAGCATCAAGGACCCCTCATTTCAACTCTGAGCTAAAAATATTCTCCTTGACTGTCTGTATTGTAGGTCATCTATATTACAAGAAGAGTCTTGCCAGACTGGCCATTTTCCCTTGGGAACCAGAAGACAAGGCTTCACTGGTCTGGCCTATAATGCTTCCTCCCATGGAGCAACTCCACATTAACATGCCTCTTTACTCCTCCCTCCCTTTAGCCTGTGATTCTACCACACTGTGCCAACAAAAGCACATATTCAATCATAGTCATGAAGGTACGGAAGATCATAATGCTCATTGTTTAATGACAGTGGGACCATTGCTTTCCATATACCAATGGAATTATGGGAGTTGAAGTTCCTTTTTGCTCATATTCTTTCAAACTCTTCATAGAACTTCATAGATTTCAAAATAGGGAGATTAAAAAATACAGAAGGTAGACAGTATGGTCCAACCTTGTCAAAACTGATCTTTTTTCTTTTTTCTTTTTGGTCAAAAGTGACTTCTGACAAATAAGCAGTCTACTCCAATTACCTGATTTCATATATGGCATTGTTATTTATATTAATTGCAAATCATAATAATTCATTGCATAATATCTCTTATATTACGAATATCAGAATCAGTGTAACTTATTCTTATCTGTATCAGAGCTAAAAGAAATGAGGAAAGGAAACATTAAAAGACTGGAAGCAGTAATACCCTAACTGTATCATTCAGTTTGAGTCATTCTCATTTTAAATATACCCACAGAACATCTGTGTATCTGTCATCAAGCAATCTGCATCAACTTTGCATTTTAATATCTAAATTAAAGAAGAAGAAGAAATTTCAAGAAGAAATTTACTTTCCTCCTTAAAGAGACAGTGCGAGGATTTTCTTTGCAACCCATATTACCTGTGTGATGTTTGGCATGCCGCAACAATTGTTTCTGGAGCCGGAAAAGTCTTCCGCAAGAGGGATGAGGACATACATATTTCTTTTTTAGCAGATGCTGATATTTGATATGATGCTGAAAACAAAGAAAACTCTGTATTTTTATTACCTACGATCTTAATACAAAAAAATGTGGTAAACACATTTAATATTCTAATAACTACCTTATATTTCAATATAAATATACAGATTAAAACATAAAGAACTTAAAGAATATACACTGGAAATGTTATGTGTACAGATTTTGTAGAAAAGAAACATTGTCTCTCTTTTTTGGTCTCTTTGAATTAATGTTGATTCCTGGTAATTTCCTGGCCAAGTTTTCTTGCTGTTGCCTGTTTGCTAAGGGTGAGAGCATATAGATAGATAGATAGATAGATAGATAGATAGATAGATAGATAGATAGATAGATAGATAGATGTAGATGTAGATGTAGATGTAGATGTATAAATTAATTAGATTTTTATACCGGATGGTTCAAGATCATCCATTTGTCTTTATACCTAAAGCAGAACTAGAATTCAGTCTCAAGGTTTCTAGCCTGATGCCTTAATCACAACACGAAACTGGCTCTTTTAATAGGAACACATCACAGAGAATATGGAAAGTGACTAAGAAATATAGAGAACTGAAGGTTTAGGGTTCAGATATCATCTCTACCTAATATCCCAATTTTGGAATTATTTCCCTTTAGTTCCATGACTATAACATGTTTTCTAAGTGATCATGCCCATAATAACCATTTTGTGAAAGGGTACATCCCAATTTCACCAATTCTGTAGCACCCACATGATTTCCCAAAATTCCAGTGCCTAACATCCCAAATAGCTGGAAATACTACAAAAAGTTATAGGATGAAGTAATACTGTTTCAAAGGCTTCTGGGAAAATTTGAGAGCAGTAATTTGTTCCCTATAGCCTATTAAGTCTAGAGCTCAAGGCTGCACAGATGCAACAAAAGCAGTGGCTTTATTTTCCATGTACCTATAACTAGGCACAATACAAAATTATAAAACATAACATCAATACTTTATTACTGTGAACACATTATAGTCTAATATATCCAGGATCGTTTTCTTAATTAAAGAATCATTCACCATTTCCCCCTTGTTGGCAAGGGGAAGGGATAATTTTCCCTTAAGGTAAATATAGTAGGTGCCAAAAAGAAAAAGGGTAAAACTGCAGGAGTCCTTAAAGAGTAGGACAAGAAGTTAATCAGGACTTGTGAGTGGATGAATAGCAGTATCAGGATGTAAGAATTGAAATTATTAAAATAATGAGAATTTCATTATGCTTGGTCACAGTCAGCCAAATGTTTAAACAAGGACTTGAGACAGGCAGACGTTGTTTAAGAATTTTAAATGTATCATCACTAGACGTGAGCTGTTATAAGTAAAACTACCTTTTGCAATTGAATGATGGTGATTTTTGTCAATGCCAATGGTGTTCAAATGGTGCTTTGGACATTTTTGGATTACACCCAAAGCACTTATTACTTTTGGCACTAGCTGTCTTTTGCTACAGGCATTCTACTTCTATTTGCAGGTCTTTGTATTTGTGATTATTATCTCTTTTTAAAAATATAGATACTAGTTTGACTCTAATCAGCACCTTCACCATTAAACCAAACTGACTCAGTGCTGTGTGGGATGTGTGTGAGTGAATGAAGGTGTGATAAAAGACCAGAAAGGTTGCAATAGTCAAGGTAAAAGATTATTGTGACATAGAAAGGAATTTTTCTGAAAAAAAAAGAATAGAAGGCTGTTTTTTTGGAATGCTGTGCAGGGAAGGGTAATAAGGGGTGGGGAGAAGAGAGAGGAGTCAATAAATCCAAGGCTCTGTTTATTAGTTGGATTAGTGGGAAAGTTTTCAATGGACACCGAAAATGAGCAAGGAAACAAAGTTTACAGAAAGAATATTAAAAATTCAAATCCTTAAATATAAATGAAGGGGACTCAATAAAATAAAATCACAGAAATATACAACATGAAGGAAACCAATTTGGAAAGAGTATTCAACTGCACTTAAAATAGCAAAACAAAATTTGAATTTTTTTTTTAAATCTAACAATGAAGGTCATTAGCAGTGAGGTGAAAGATGTTTCACTTTCTTGTCCCTGTGAAATTTTTTGAGTCTAGATTCTGCAATAAGACTTAGATGCGAGAATACTGAAACTATTAAGTACTTTCCAATAGTGTAGAACTCACTATTGATACATGAAGTAATAATTGCAAAAGAAATATATATTTAAGCACAAGAAAAACAATGGGGTGTTCAAATGCTAAAGAAAAACAGATAAAGAAAAAATGCCATAGGTCATAATAAATAGAGTAAATAATGGAGGGTTTAGGTAAGACTAATGTCAAAACAGGAGAAGAGCAAGGAATCCTGCATAGTGTAATCCAGGATTTGATAATCAAATTAATAAAATGTAATAGAGGAGAGGGAGATAAAAAGAGGCAAAGGTTATGAAAAAAACAGCAATACCACTTAAGACTTATATACTGCCCCATAGTGCTTTAAAGCACTCTTTGGGGGTTTACAGAGTCAGCATATTGCCCCCAACAATCTGGGTTCTCATTTACTGATCTTGGAAGGATGGAAGGCTGAGTCAACCTTGGGCTGTCAGACTATACTTACAATTCAGCATTTCAGGAGAAAGAATCATGAACAGGGTTGAAAAGTTAAGTCATCCCATGGTGTGAAACAAGCACTTGGGATTTGGAGCATTTAGAATTTAGAACATCAGAGAATTGTTGCAATGTTTTTAGGCTAGTCCACAAAAGAGAAGAGAAGAGAAGAAATGTATAGAGAGCAAAGAAGGGCATCTCTTTTTCCTTCCCTTTCTTGTAAACATTAC
>JANHFR010003258.1:23782-34335 GCA_032468015.1 Mimophis mahfalensis | reverse complement strand
CTGGTGAGATTCGAACATGCCTAATTACAGGCAGCTGGCTTGCTAGGCTAAGTCCTTGCAGCCTGCTCCACCAAGTTACCTTGATTGATGGAAGCAAGATGGCTCACTCTGCCTTCAAGTCATCATTCAACCTGAATCATTCTGAGTCTACACTTTGTAACACCTCTAAGCAGAGTGACATGGCTTAGGTGCTTCAAGAAGCCAAAGTTATCATGTGAGGTGAGTGCACCATGACTCACAAAAGAGGTATTGATGCTCTAAACAGAAACTTTGTGATGTTGTGAGAGATCTGATCAGCTTGATGGACAGAATATACCCCAACATTCATCAGGCTGAAGTGGATTGTACTTCATGGCTGAGGGAAAGAGCTATTCTCACGCCAACAAACGACTCAGCCAACAGCAACAACAACTTTCTGCTGGAGAAGCTGTCCACTGACCATATGAAGTATAAATTTGTGAACTCAGTAATGGAAGTGAAGGATGCTGTACATTACCCCATGGAGTTCTTGCCCACTCTCTACCCATCAGGATTACCATCTCATGTTCTCTACCTCAAGGCTGGCACTCCAATCTTGCTGTTATGCAATCCAAGTCCAGCGAAACTGTGCCATGGTACCAGGCTTCAGGTACAAACAAGTACCTATATACTCGAATATAAGCTGAGTTTTTCAGTCCCGAAAATGAGCTGAAAAAGTCACCCTTGGCTTATACTCAGGTTAATGCTGCTGGCCCCCTGGAATGTTGGAAAACACAAAGTGGAGATTTAACTAAAAATCCCAAGGGGGTGTGGCATGTTAAGGGGGAAACAGACAATGCCTCCCACCTCTGAGATACCACCCACCCTGCCACACCCTCTTGGGATCAAGTAAAAATGCAATGTGTAGAGGCAAGGCTGATTGCTGCTCTGATGGTTGACAGCCAGCTGGGAGACGGAGCACAGTTACTTCCAGTTGGTATTTATTTTGATTATTGCTATCTTTTCCATCCTCGGTTTATACTCGAGTCAATTAATTTTTCCAGTTTCCAGGCTTCAAATTAGGTACCTCGGCTTATACTTGGGTCGGCTTATATTTAAATATATACAGTAAATGAAGTCACAATTTTCACAGGCATCAATCAGGGAGAAATTGTTTTCATCACCCAAATTCCTCTGATCCCATCAGACTACCACTTTGAGTTCAAATGTCTACAATTTCCGATTAAGATGTGCTACGCTATCACCATCAATAAGGCACAGGGACAGACTTTGAAAGTGGCTAGTGCACATCTGAGGAGTGACTGTTTCTCCCATGGCCAGTTGTATGTGGAGTGCTCCAGAGTCAGTTCACCTGACAGCCTTGTCATCCTCCAGCCAGAGAGCAAAAGCAGGAGGTCCTGAGCAATTCATCTGAGGGAGGAATTGAAAGTCTATGCTATGCAAGTTATTAGCCTGGCTATGTGGACGATAAAGCCAGGTGTGCTGATGGGATTAAAGGGTTTAAACCCATCTATTTTATTGTTGTTAGACTTACAATAATGTCTTAATCTGTAACAGAAATTTAGTTTACCATCTCTAACAAAATAATAAAGTGCCTTTTTAAACTACTCATTAATTTAAAAACTTTTAAGTGCCAATTTATCAAGCCCGATCATAAGTACTCATTAATTTTCAAGCTTTATCAAGGCCGATCACATAGTTTTGTAGCAAAGCACGGGTATCCAGCTTGTGTGTGTGTAGGTGTAGAAAATCAGCACCCACCCCTTCCTTGCCTAGAAGAATGAAATACTCTAGGGAACATAAAAAATGCAGAATATTATATTTCCCTGGATGAGAAAAGGAGATACACATTTTTAAAGACAAAGCAGCTTGCTGCAGCTCCCTGCTCCCACTTCAGCTCCAGAGTGATGGGATTAAGCCATGGCACTCAGGGCTTGGGGGCACCATGTTGTGGTGGTTCTCCTCCTTCCTCTCTGACGGCTCGCAGTTTGTGTTGACAGGGGAGCAGAGGTCGACCCTGATGCGCCTCACTTGTGGGGTGCTGCAGGGGTCAGTCCTCTTGCCTCTTTTGTTCAACATTTATGTGAAGCCTCTGGGCAAGATCATCTGTGGTTTGGGGGTAAAGTGTCATCTGTACGCTGATGATATGCAGCTGTACATCTGTACCCTGGGCCACCCCAATGTTGCTCTTGACATGATGTCCCAGTGTCTAGAGGCTGTACGGATCTGGATGGGGAGGAACAGGCTCAGACTCAACCCTTCCAAGACTGAGTGGCTGTGGTTCTTGGCATCCCGTTATAGCCAGCTGGTTACAGCGGTGGCTATTGGGGGCAAAACTTCAGCCCCTACTGAGAGGGCATGCAACTTGGGTGTCCTCCTGGATGTACAGCTGTTTCTTGAAGATCATGAGACAGCCGTCGCCAGGGGGGCTTTTTATCAGGTTCACCTGATTCGCCAGTTGTGCCCCTTTCTGGATCAGGACGCACTGTGTAGAGTCACTCATGCCCTCATCTCATCTCGTCTGGACTACTGTAATGCTCTCTACATGGGGCTCCCCTTGAAGACCACCCAGGCTCCAACTGGTCCAGAATGCGGCTGCGCAGGTGATTATGGGGGCAACTTGTTGCTCCCACATAACACCTCTCCTGCGTGAGCTGCACTGGTTGCTGGTGGCCTTCCGGGTGTGATTCAAGGTATTGGTTACCACCTTCAGAGCGCTCCATGGCTTAGGACCTAGGTACTTATGAGACCGCCTGCTGCTACCGATTACCTCCCACTGGCTGGTCCACTCCCACAGAGAAGGCCTCCTCGGGGTGCCGTTGGCCAAACAATGTTGGCTAGTGACCCCCAGGGGGAGAGCCTTCTCTGTGGGGCCTCCTGCCCTCTGGAATGAATTACCCCCGGGGATATGTATGATCCCTGATTTGTGCGGCTTTCGCAAAGCCCTCAAATCATTTTTATTTCAGCAGGCTGGACTGGCTTAAAATGGGTATTTTAATCTGTGTGGTAGATTTTTAATCATGGGGCCAAATCTGTAATATATATTTTAATACTTTTTTAATTTTTGTATTTATATGTATTTTAATCTTGGCTGTACACTGTCCTGAGTCCTTCGGGAGAAGGGCGGTATAAAAATGAAATAAAAACTAAAAACTGAAAAAAAAATGATAGGATTAGCCCTCTACCCATCTAACAGCAGGGCCCACTACATTGTGGAATCACCTGGAGACATTACATCAACCCACAGTTCAACCAAACTTATCTCAAACAAACTCCTAGGATTTTTACATGACCCCTACAGCAACCAATCAGAATACATGCCCTGCCCACAGGAACAGGAAGCAAGTTCAAAGCCCAAGAGTAGGTACAAATCTCTCCCTCTCTCTCACCCATGTGCTCGATTGCCCAGGACCTCGAACCATGTGGTCCTGTCCACCATTAAACCATCTTTCCAAATAGCCTCCATGTTTCCAGTGTCTTTCTCCTCACTTGGAACTGAACCCAGAGGACATTTCTTCCAACACACACACACACACACACACACACACACACACACACACACACGTATGTATCTCTCTCTCTCTCTCTCTGTGTGTGTGTGTGTGTATGTGCATGTAGAGACAGAGAAAGACAGACATAGAGAGTGAACCCCTCATCTTTGCAACAGCCTCTCAAATACTGCACCACTGCTCTTATGTTTTCCCTAGTCCTTCTTTTAGTTCATATTTATGCCTTTATTAATATTTGATGACACTTATTAATTGTCTGGTAAAAGGTAAACAAATAATTACCAAGTTATCAAATAAAATGCTGCTATTATAGTCATTTTCCACTAATACAAACAATTTTTGAAATAAGAAATTATGTGATCTGTCTTTAGAGCTGCCTGTCATGGGTTTTCAATAAATGCTAAGCGTATCAATTTCATTCACTATAGTCTGTCATGAATTACGAGTCCTGTTCTGGGCTCCAGTTAAAGTACTGTTTATTATCAAGCAGTTTGAAAAACTATATAGTAATGTTCCACAAAATGAATGAGAAGTGCAAATGGAACGCTGCCCTCTATAGATAATCACACTATATTGATGGAAGCCAACTGTTTAGTGCATCTTTAAAGTGATTGCTGAGACAGCAGAGCTTGTGAATCATAAATAATTACAAGTTTCCAATATAAGCTTGATACATCTTGTAAATATCAAGTGGAAACTTTATACTGCTTACTACTTGTAAGATAAGTGTGTAATGAAATTGTAAAGCACCCAGAAAATTAAGTAGAAAAATGAAATCCTTCACAGATCAATATAAATTTCTGGAAAGTAAAAGACTAATTTTGGTACAATATTTCATGTCAGTGTGGTGATTGGTGAGATTAAATGTTGTTTTCTCCTCCAATCAGGAATTTATGTAATGTGTATTACACTAAGAAGTAAAATAAAAATTCCTTAATAAAATAATAAATCTTGAATTATTACTGAATTTATTCCATACAATGTCATTTATAAAAAAAATAGTTTAAATTGCTGGCTTGTATAGACTATTTAAATGTGTTAGTGGAGTTCTTTGAAAACTTGAAATAACTATAACTAAAAGTTATCTGGTTGATTTTTCAGAGATTCTTATAATGCACAATACCCCCCAAAATTACTGACTAGTGAGCGCTACACAGCGGGATAGAGATAGATAGATAGATAGACAGATAGATAGATAGACAGATAGATACATTGACAGGGAGCAAAAGAGAGAGGTGAGTGAGAGAGAGAGAGGTCGAGAGAGATATAAAATATATGCTCACAATGGAGGCAAAGAATCTTCAGAAAGGTGAGATATTTGAAACTATCCAAACATGCGCACACACATATGTGGTTATATATGTGCACACATATACACCCACAAAATCAGCATAAATTAAGATGTCTATCTTTTTCTATCTATTGTAGAATTTATTTATTCTCTAAAAATTTCTTTGGATAAATACCATATCATCTTTCAACTATTGTTTTTAGGGGTTATTTTTTTTAATGACTGTGTCTTTTTCCTGAAATGTGCTGTATTTATTCATACAACATGACATGTCACAATATTATAATGATTATCCTGTAGCTTTATCCATGGTCCATAATACCATCTGCTACAAAGCTAGTCCTCTCGTTGCATGTGCACCATCTGGAACACCATCTATCTATATTCTAATTACTGTACAGATGAGATTTCTGTTACTACAGAAACACCATATTGACTGTATCCTTCACTGATTGTTTAATTTATTAAAAAAAAAAATAACAGCGTACAACCGAAATAGATTGTTGGCATCTTTAATGATTTTTAAGTGCTACATTTTTATTCCCTCCTGTTTTTTTCCCAATATATGTCCTATCAAAAATCATTTGTCATAAAGATGGATAGAAGCATTATCAAGCATTTCCATTATGTATTGTTTTTCCCCATTTCCTATATCTATTTTCAACTCTTTGGGGCTGAAAATAAAGGAAATATGTTACAGGATAAACGTTCATCTTTTCAGTTTTGCTACTATAATGATTTGCCACAACCATTGTAATTAATTGCAATTTCTAATACGGTAATGAGAACTGGTTCAAAACTATAATCCAGTGAATGATTTTGAGTAATGAGAAGCGCTTTTACACATTTCAATGGATACACCATTCAGATTTTGGGTTTTCCCTCCTTTTTTCTGTTCCAATGTATGCTATACCTTTTCTTTGTGAGTTGAACCCTACCCTTGGACTTGGGAATCATAAGGATGGCATCTAATAATTTATGCTGTGTTTTGTAGTTCAACTGTCATAAAGGTAAAGGTAAAGGTTCCCCTCGTACATTTGTGCTAGTCATTCCTGACTCTAGGGAGTGGTGCTCATCTCCATTTCCAAGCCAAAGAAACAGTGCTGTCCAAAGACGTCTCTGTGGTCATGTGGCCGGCAAGACTAAATGCCAAAGGCGCACGGAACGCTGTTACCTTCCCACCAGAGGTGGTCCCTATTTTTCTACTTGCATTTTTACATGCTTTCAAACTGTCATAAATATTTTGAAATGTCATAAATAGCTCCAAATGTAGCAATTCCAATTCATTTTAAGCCCTGTAGTATTTGCATGTTGAAAATTTATAATTCTGTTATAAAATCTATAATTCTCTATTTGCAAATCTTTGTATTTTGTAATATTTTGTAATATCCTTGCCTTCATTACTGTCTGTTGGAAAGACCACGCTAATAAACCAAATACAATTCTCTTTAAGGACAGTAATATCAGTTGCCAATCACATTAAATTTTATAAAGCTGTAAATGTTTTGTGACATTTTCAATAACTTTATCTACATTTTCACACTTCTACTTATTGACTATCAATCTGTGCATTTTACATAAATGCCAGTATAATAGCTTTCCAATTCAATCATGCTTTTTTGCAATTCTTCTTGTTACTTTGCTACATCTAGTTCTTATGAAGCTAAGGTATTTTGAGCCTAATCTCAGTACAATTGACATTTATTATCCAAAATAACATTTTATTTTATTTTTATGACATTTGGGGGTAGTACTCATTCTTGGACAACAAAAAGCATTCCTCTATTTTCTTTTATGATATATCTTTCTTAAGCCATTGCATGTTCAGATGTTGTCTGATTTGTTCTCTGAAAATGTACCCATGGAGGGGGTATTTTTTTCTTTTCTCTCTCTAGTTTGTAATCTCATTTCTAGCTGTTAGTTTCATAATCGCTTTCAGATTCCATTTTGGGAAATGGATATTCTTTCGTTCAATAACTTTTTTACTTCCCTTGATGTAATAATTTAGTGCTCAGTTTTCATCTTCTACAGGTAGTTTTGCCTATAAAACTCTGTACTTTCTAGTATTTTTTTTTTAATATTACTCTGAGGATATACTCATGGTTATTGAATTTCTGATTTATTAATCAAGGTAATCAAGTTCCACCTAAGACTAGTTGAGTATTTCTGCAATGTACAGAATTGGACAATATTAATAAATTGATTGATCTGAAAGTATTCCCACAGTACATTTTCTTACAGTATACTTTTCTTTTTGTTTGTGGAAAATAACTGATGTTTCCCATTACAAAATATTTATTAACTTGCTTAGGTAAAAACTGTCTGCTTTTCAAGTCAGCCCAATATGAATGCTAATGCTACCTTTATAATTAGGTTATAGTAACAGAATTCTGAAAGTCTGCATGTGCCTCTTTCTCCCCTGATTTTATATTCCAGAGAACTAAGATGGATCGGTTCTGAGATGTTTACTCAAATTGCATTCCTGCTTTGGTCTCAGATGTTATTTATCAGATTGCTGTCTAGGCTGGGTCTCCTCCTTCTGTCTCTCAGGATTATTCTCACAGCCTGCTATATAGACCTTTAGATATTTAGAATACCACTTTATTTTTCCTGATACTGCTACAATCAGGAATTGCTGAATGACAGTTTTGGCTTTGGTTCTGATGCTATGTTGCTTTTTATTATTTTCAGATTGTTCAGATCTGCCCAATGTTTTCTCATATATATATATAGAATTTATTACGTTATATATACAACATTTAAAATCAGAACATATAGAACATACCCTGTATGTTTGGGGGGAGAGGGAGGGGAGGGTGGACTGAGGATAATGTTTTATCTTTTTTGAATCTAAGTGAATTTTCCATTTAGTTTTACCTTTTGAAATTTTTATTTTGTTCCTTAATTGTGTTTATTAAAGTTTAGCAGCACAAAATATATAGGTTGGCCTGTTTCACATTTCACTAAATGCTCATGTTGAAATGCATTCTAGTACTTTGCTTACGTCCTGAAGAATTTCAAATAAACCTCTTCTATTTATTTGCTTAAAGATGGGTAGTCTAATTATTACTGTCAATTCCAATATTTTTTAATGATGTTTTCAATCAATTTTTGTCTTTTAGTTACTTCTGGTTGCTCATCTTTACTAATTGCTGCCTTTGCTTTCCCACAAACAGCATTTTCTTGCCTTCTCTGGGTTACTGTTTCCATCCACAGTTCAAAAGTTTCTATATCATGCATTTATAAGCATTCAGATTTTTCTTGTTGTCCATTGTATTGAAGTTTGTTGATGATCAGTAGGATAATAATTATGTTACCTGCTGCAGCTGTTAATGCTGGTGATGATGGTTCATTAACAAAATTTAAATATATATACATACAACCAAGCATATAACCATTTTTTTTTCATTAGGTTGGTTGAATGTCTTTGTGGATATAATCAGTAAATTCAATACAAAAAAATATGATCTTTTTTTTAAAAAAGCACCATGCTATTCACATGCTATTCTCTTTCCCCACACACACTACTGAGATTGCTTAGAAATCTGAAATATAATTTCTAATTTATATCCATAAAATTAACCATAATAAGCACATAATAGTTGCAGGAGGAGCCACAAACCAAGGACAGTCCTTGGCTGTCCATATTTGCAAATCCTTATGTCAGTACTTTTATGCCTTTCTAAACACAGGGATAATAAAAGAAAAAAAAACCAATTCTAAATATTTCATGTAAGATTTTGCTTAGATATTGATTGCAAGGCAAATTCATGTGTAACAGATCAATAATTAATTTATTGCTAGAATAGCAAAATAAAATATCGATATTGTCAGATATTTGAGGTAGGAAAAATCAAGAATGACTGGAAGTCCATTTTATTGACATATAGTATTGATTTAAGTATATATTCTATTTCTATATGGCTATATTAACAGAATCTTCAAATCCCATGCTTTTCCTTCCTCCCTCTTATACCCCCAAGGAATTGTGGTGTAGCCAGTTTAAATCTCTTTTTGATGCTTATTGGCTCCCTAGCCTTTAAACATGTTTTGGTACCTCTTACCACATTATTTTGGTGGCTCGCTACAACAGTGGAATGGCAGAACAGGAGTATATGCCTTGCTGGCAAAAATAAGGAGGAAGAAACATGCACAAGATTGGCAATCCATTATAGAGAGCAGCAACTAAAGCATCAATGACACTACACTATAAGAATTCATTAAGCATTATCTGATATCAGTTGTCTGAGCTGGAGTACATTATGTTAGAGTGACCAGCATAGGGAACTGCACTTTTTACAAGTGTCCCACTTATATTTTCCCTTAGAATAAGAATAAATGGTGTGAGATGGTACAATATATAAGTCCATTATCGTGACCTATTTTCAAGTTGATCTAAATGATAAATGATTAAAATGATAGAAAGATAATGGTACCATTTCTGATCAATATAAAAATAGTCACTTCTGGCAAGAGATTTTGTTCTTTACACTATTCCGTGTTTTCTATTTTTTTCCACTTATTGATTTTTCTTTCTGCCTCTTTTCTTTCTTTCTGTTGCTCCAGTTGATAGAAATGAAAAGATCTTTTACTCACTGAACTGGATTGATGGAAAGGAGCTATCACACACAAGCTCTCAAAAATGTTTATACTGTAGAGGCATAGAATTACTGCTTCATTTCTTCACTGTGTTTCAGTATTACATTTCTGGCATATTTAATGTTATTCTTAAACATTTAAAATTAATTTACACCACTCTGTCCTTCTGTATTAATTTCTAAACTAATTGTTCCGTATCAAGGAGCTTCTGATTCATTTCAGGTAATATAATCTTGTTACTGTAGTTGCGCACCACTTTCTGATTCATTGGGACAAATTCAGATTCAGAAAACATGAAATCAGTCCTTGCTGTACTCTTTACCAAACAATAAAGCTAACTTTTAGACATTAGTGCCTTCTTACAGACATCTTCATACGCAATCTATAAGACCATTAGAATGAGTTTGTAAATTGCTCATCTGGTAAAACAGAAACTTAACAGAATTAAGTGACGGGTGCTGCCTTTTATCTCTTCCATGAATGAAAAACTCCTTACAAATTAAAACTTAAACGTATCAAGGGTTATTAAACTGGGATTCTAATTGACATGTTTTTTATAAATTGTGAAGAGCCAAAATATACAGGGTTGTGGGTTTTTTTGCCAATCTTCATTCAGATTTCATTGAAAGTATACTTGAACACTGTGTTCATCATGTGTCTCACAGAGATATTAGTAATCTTCCAAACATGCACATACAGGTTGTTGGGGGTTTTTTTTGGTTTTTTATTTCCCTTTACGTATATGCCACCCTTCTCCAGACTCAGGGTGGCTTACAATACACTCTAGCAATTGCCTTCATTCTTTGTATAGACCAGATTATTAGGGCTTTCTCCCCCACCCCACCCCGGGGTGTTTTACAAAGTCAGCTTGTTGACTTACAGAGTCAACTTATTGGCCGCCAACAATCTGGGTCCTCAGTTTACCTACCTCAGAAGGATGGAAGTCTGAGTCAACCTTGAGCCTGGTGAGACTAGAACTCGCACTAATTGCAGGCAGCCGGCAGCTAAGTGCTAGCACTTAGCCTGGTGCACCACCAAGGCTATACATATAGTGATACACACACATTTAAATACTGTCTAAGTAACAAAAAACATAAAGTAGAAACTTCCTTCCTTCCTTCCTTCCTTCCTTCCTTCCTTCCTTCCTTCCTTCCTTCCTTCCTTCCTTCCTTCCT
>JANHFR010003257.1:0-10965 GCA_032468015.1 Mimophis mahfalensis | reverse complement strand
AATTTTGTAAGGGCAATTGAGGCAATATATTCCAGACAAACAGCAAGAATCTTAGTAAATGGGGATGAGACAGGAGAGGTGATGATTAAGAGAGGGACAAGACAGGGATGCCCACTTTCGCCCCCGCTCTTCATCTTGACATTAGAACCATTATTACGGGAGATTAGGTATAATTCGGAGATAAAAGGACTTAAAGTTAAAAAGGAAGAGTTTAAATAGCAAGCGTTTGCGGATGACCTAGTTTTTATATTAGAAGATCCAATTGAATCAGGCCCTAAACTGCTCGAAGTTATTAAAAATTATGGAAGGGTGGCTGGCTTAAAAATTAATAGGGAAAAAACTAAGGCATTAATAAAAAATATGTCGGATCAGAAAAGAGAGTTAGAAGAAAAATTAGGAATTCAGATTGTCAAAAAGATTAAATATTTAGGCGTTTGGCTAACTGCCAGATGCTCAACATTGAAAGAAGAGAATTACATGAAATTGTATGAAGAAACAAAAAAGAATTTAGAGTCATGAAAAAATCTACAATTATCATTGTTAGGAAGAATAGCGGCGATAAAAGCATATATCTTACCAAAATGGTTATTTTTATTCCAAATGGCTCCGGCAAAATTGGAAAAAAGATTTTTTAAGAATTTGGAAAAGATAGTTAGTTTATTTGTCTGGCAAGGGAAAAAACCGCGGGTCAAATATAAAATGTTACAAGAGGATAAGGTAAGGGGGGGATTTGGCCTCCCAAACTGGCAAATTTATTACCAAGCCTCCATGTGGGTGTGGGTAAAAGACTGGATTAATTTAAGAAGGAAATTTTTGTTAGATTTGGAAGGATTTGACTTGTTACATGGATGGCATGGTATTTTTTTATGGAAAGAGAAGGAGGGACAGTATAAATATTTTGGAAATCATTATATACGGCAGATATTACGGAAGATTTGGGAGGCCACAAAAGGCAAGATATACAGTAAGATACCAAATTGGTTCTCACCTATAGAGGCAATTATGTATCCAATAACATGTACTCTAAACAAGAAATTAACATACAAAGAATTGCTGAACCAACAAGGGGAATTGAAACAAAGAGGCGAATTAGCTGAATGAGGAACAGGTGTAGATTGGTGGACTTAGGCCCAGTTACAAGGCTGGTATAAAAAGGATAAAGAAACATATGCATTTATAATAATGAACAATTATTAGACAAATTATTATTAGGGAGCAACAGTGGATTTATTTCAAAAGTATACACGGTGTTATTAGAACGGTGGATAGGGGACGAAATAATAAAAGATTCCATGATCGCCTGGGGGAGGAATTGTGGCCACTCGATTCCCCTGGAGGAATGGCAGCAAATTTGGTCTAAAAATATTAGAATAACAAGAGCAACGTCTTTCAAGGAAAACACGTATAAGATGATTTATAGATGGCATCTTCCCCCTGCATGGCTAGCAAAAATGTATCCAGGATTATCAGATTTATGTTGGAAATGTGAATCGGCTAAGGGCACGTATTTTCACCAGTTGTGGTCCTGTCCCTGGGCACAAAAATACTGGAAGAATATATCCAGATGGATTAAGGAGATAACAGGAAGTGGGATACAATGGAACCCAGAGGTTTTTCTTTTGGGAATACGTCTGGGGGGAATACAAAAACAGGAATGGTATTTAATAACTCATATTTTAGTTGCTACAAGGATAGTCTATGCCCAGAAATGGAAAGACAAAGATACTCCAACTGAACACGATATTATTAAAAAAAATATTAGACTGTGCAGAAGCAGACAGGATGTCCTACCTGATGGAAGACATGGAAGATTCAGAATATTTCAAGAGTTGGGACAACTGGTATAACTGGTTGAATAAAAGATTGGGAATAGGATAAAGGCTCAACTTATTGAATGATAAAATGTACATAGTAAGGGGAGGTAGTTTTTATAGTAAGTAAATGATATTATTAATTGTTGATTTATTGTGGCTTAAACTGGAGTATTTGTTAACCTACGCAGCAAGTTATTTTATAAATAGGAACAAGCAGATGGGTTTGTTCTTGAACGTTGGGAAAGTATTGGACTAATCATTGTTATGGGGGTGTGGGGAAAGATGAGGGTGGGGGGTGTAAGATTTGTAACTTGTAATTGGTTTATGTATACGTTTCCTTTTATAACTTTGTAAATTAATAAAATATATATTAAAAAAAAGTGCAAGTATTTGTAAAAGACACTTTTTGTTTTTAAATCAGCACACCAAATCTCTCTGAAATTATCAAAGGTAATTTTTTCTGTGATAACTTCATTCCAGTTTGATTCTCATATACGTTTGGGTGAAATTCATATTGGTTCCTTTGATTTGCTCTTTCCAATTATAGTAACTAAAATTTTAACACAATTTCAACTGCTGAAACAGCAATCTCCAAAACGTCATCATGCCCATTCTCCTCTCCGCCTCCCCATCCTTTGATTTCCCCACCACCGCACTATAGATTGCCACACAAAAGTCAGTGACCAACACATCATAATACATCAGCTAACAGTGGAAACATTTATTGACATCACATCATGGGTAAAATAACTTTACCTGAACAAAGCTGAGAAGGAAAATTAGCAACTATACGCCCCAAATGAAAGGAAATAATGACACAATGGAAGGAAAATTAAAACTATTCCTTGAATGTTTCATATTTTTATTGATAACTAACTGCAACCAGTTTGAAGCATGGCATGTAAAACTGTACTTACCAAAGCCTCAGTGGTTAAGAATACTTCCCAAATGCTACCCAGCTTGCAAATTATGTATCGGTTTTCTATTCTGCCATGTTCTCTATCATGGATCAAAACGTTTTGAAGCAGTTGCTTTTCCTTGCTTTGGATTCCAGGAGTAGTAATCTTTGTCCTGCATGCGCTCATAATCTAATCCCTCATCAGAGAATTCCCCACATGGCATTCTAGCTATAGAGAGAGTCAATTCCATTGCTGCATGCAAAAATCTTACATCCATGGCCCGTGTCACTCCATTAAAATTGTTCAATTTTACCATACTGTTATCTGCAAATGCAATAAGGCTCTGGTGGCATCAAGTTTCTACCGAAGAAATCAATGCTTTCAATGATTCAGATCAATGATATCTGAATGGAAGTATGACTGGAAAATGGGACCCAAAAACAAACCCAGCTCTAGGGCTATAACCCGTTTTCTAGTAATGAACGTGAAACATCAGAACTAAAGACAACCTGGTGCATAGATCATTGATCACTGACAGCCCAACACTTCACGCTGCACCCAAGTGGCAGAATTCATTTCCCTAAATGCCATCAGCCTGCTCCGATTTACCACAATCATGCAATCTTCTCCCCACTCGCACCCTTAATTTGTTGGATTGAAGGCAGCCTCTAAGTAGTCCTATGTATCATGCATCTGGACACTGCAGTCCTCCAACCTGCATCCTGCCAATCCATTCATGCAATCTGGGCCAAGTCCATTTCATTCCCACACCTCTGTCCATATGGCCCTGTTGTGGCATGAGGGAATGGTGGGAGGGTGCAGCACAATCTCTCCTACCTGTTTATTGGTGTATTTCTGAGGGTTGGTACGGTAGCTGTAGTCTGAATACTGCTCCGAGCCTGTAGAATTGCTGTCCCCAGTGCCCACAAACGTATTGGTGGCTGGGAGGTCCTGTACTACCTGATGCTTCTTGGAGGCAGATGGTGATTGGGGCTGCAGTTGAATGGAAGGCAAAGGTGAATTGGAACGGTAATGGCGGCCCAAGTCAGGGCTTCCAGGTGGATAATTAAGAGGCAGATGGATGCGGGGGCTGTCACTTACTGAATCATTCATAAGGTTGAATTTAAGCGATTTCTGCAGACCTGTTTCTTCTTCATCCTCAGTTGGTTTTGGTGGCTTAGTGGATTTGCTTTTTTTCACTTTCCCTTTGGCTTTGTTCCCTTTGCTACTTTGTTTGGGAGCATACAGATCCTTAGTTTCCTTTTTGCCAGCTTGATAACCACTTTTGGCCTCCTTTTGACGGCAGTAGCGTACCAGCACAACTAGCAAAATTATTAAGGTGACAGCCACAATGCCTGCAATGACTCCAAACAAAATATTACTGCGCTGTTTGTTGCGCTCATACTCTGGGTCACCAGCAATGTCAATGTCAATAGGTGTGTCCAGGCTGTGTCCTACTAGAGTCTCCAACAGTGTCCGATTCGCCAGTGTTTCATTCACATAAAAATGAACTAATGCTGTGCCATGGTGAGAAGGTTTCCCTTTGTCATTTACATGTACAACCAAGCGGTGAAGTCCATGATGCTTGCGGAGAATCTCTTTTTCTAGTGTGATATTTCCACTTACAGACGAAATCTTAAAGAGTTCAAAGGGGTTTCCCCCAGCAATTCTAAATAGTAACTCAGCATTTATCCCAGAATCAATATCTTCAGCTCCAACACTCATAACCTGTTGCCCAGGACTAGTGTTAGGTAGAATATGTTTATAGGAAGCATTGGACGGAGATATAATTACAGGAGCATTGTCATTCTCATCTAATACATTGATTGTCACCCCCACATAAGCAGATCTAGGTGGGTCTCCCCCATCCACAGCTTTAAGTCGGAAAGTGTAAGTACTCTGTCGTTCACGATCAAAAGATATACTGGAGAGGATGGTTCCAGTACCATTTTGGATGACAAAGTCACCATTGTCCTGTTCCACTGACAGTTGAATGACAGCATTATCTCCTTTGTCTGCATCAATAACTGTCACCATGCCCACTGGACTCAGCGGCGGCATGTTTTCCATGACAGAAAAATTGTAGCCACTGAGCATGAATTTTGGATCATTATCATTGCGATCCATGACACTGATGGCAATTGAGGCAGTTCCTTTGCGGCTAGGGCTACCCTTGTCAGTTGCAACTACTAAGAATTCATAGCGTTCTTGCTGTTCCCGGTCCAGCACATTTTTTACATGGATCTCACCGGATTCTGGATCAATTGAGAAGGTGTCTTTTGATAAAGATTCCCCAGCAAGGGAGTAGACCAGTTTAGCATTAGATCCACTATCTGCATCAGTAGCACTCACTTCTACTACCAAGTCATTTGGGGAATTATTCTCCGGAAATGCCACCTCTGTTGAGCTCTGGCTAAACACTGGATCATTGTCATTGACATCCATCACCTGCACTTTTAGGGAATTAGTGCTTGAAAGGGGTGGATTACCAGAATCCACAGCTACGATCTCAATGGTATATTCTTTCACGGCTTCATAATCCAACGGTGTAGTGGTCTGTAGAAAATATTTCTTTTTGCTATCACTGCCAGTATCACTGGCTTGTCGCAGCTGAAAAGGTACATCACCAGCCACCACACAGGTTACAACAGCATTTTCACCCTCATCCCGATCAGACACCTGCACCAGAGCCACAGGTGTCTCAACTGGAACATCTTCTGAAATATTGGCAATGCCATCCTGATGAGTCACCAAACCAATACCACGAATTTCAATGGATGGAGCATTATCATTCATATCCCTGACACTGATCACTACTTGGGCACGGGCTGTTTTGGGGTTAGCTCCCTTGTCCTTAGCCAACACTGAGAACTTGAGCACATTAATATCTTCACGATCAACAGGACCTTGTACCGTGATGAGTCCGGTAGCTCTGTCTAAGCGTAGCAGCCGATGAATTACATCTGAAGCCTGATGGAAGGAATAATCGATCTCAGCATTGGCTCCCTGGTCAGAATCATTGGCTTTCACCTGTAATGAAAAAAGAATCTAATCAGATAATACTTCAGTGCTTTCAAGTTTGGGGTGCTACTTCCAGAGAATTTAAAATATTATGACCTAATTACAATTAAACAACAGCAGACATTACTAAATAAATTTTTACAGAATAATATTACACTTACAATGAAATGTTTGTCCTGATCCCATGCTCTTTTTTTGGGGGGGGATGCATTTTTTGGGAATCCACTCAAAAGGCAAGTATGAGCCTTGACTCAGTCAATTTTGTACTTTGCTACTATATAAAGTGCAGAATTGGGCAACCACATAGACAATATATTTCAATAACCACCACAACGAATACTGTAGCCTACAAAACATCAAAGACCCCTACTTGTTTTTTACTACTGAGTTGGTTGGCAAAAATTGCTGTCTTTCCCTTATGGCAAAATATAAAGAGCAATCTGTTAACTGGTTCATGGGGAAGAAAAAAAGCTTCCTTCTTCCTTTTAAGAAAGCACAGCCTTCTTAAAATGTGCAGCCCCTGATCCTCACTCAATAATCAAAGCAGCACTGAGACTTCCAGTTGGCATCACAGTGATATGGGTGTGGATTAGCAGGGATCTGCGAAACCCAGCAGACTCCTGTCTACCAGGAGATCCTATGGGGCCAAAGTCACCCTGAGGGGGTGACGAAGATAGGAGGGACCCTTTGTTTTCAAGGGAACAACAGTTTCCTTGCTTGATCCAAAGGAACCTTCTGACTGGCGGCAGGTAAGATGGCCATTATGTCCAGAGCGAAGCTGTGACATCTGGGACAAGAAGAAGCATGTACCAATGATTTGAGAGCAGTGTACAAGATCTGAGTGAGAATTTTCTAATCTCTACCATGGAGACTATCCCCACCCCCCAAATAAGTTTTGAAAATCGGGACTCACTAGAAGAGGGAGGGATTGTCCCCTCCCCCAAAGGCAGCGAGCTAGAGTTGGAGCTAAAGGACAGATCCAAAAAAGAATCAATTTTAATGGAAAGATGTTAAAATAAAATAATGGGGAAACTGGACTGGAAATTATAATATTGTTTATTTTATTTATTTTTTATTAATTAATTAAATTTGTATACCACCCTTCTCCCGAGGGACTCAGGGTGGTTTACAGGACAATTAAATCAAATAAGTTACAGAAGTTGAAAATATATTAAATTAAACTAGAAGTCCCAATAAACAAACATTTAAATTAAAATAATTAGGATCCTCAATCCTGGCCGGCTAGTTTGGAAAGCCAAGTTTTCAGGTCTTTCCGGAAGGAACGGAGGTCGGGAGCCATCCTGAGCTCCACAGGTAGCCGGTTCCAGAGGGTGGGCACCCCGACTAAGAATGCCCTCCCCGGAGGGCCGCCAGTCGACACTCCTTAACTGGCGGCACCCGAAGGAGGCCCTCCCAATGGGAGTGGACTGGGTGGTAGGAAGATGATGCCGGCAGCAGGTGTTCCCGTAAATATCCCAGACCCAAGCCATTTAGGGCTTTATAGGTCAGAACCAGCACCTTGAATCTCACCCGGAGGGCAACTGGAAGCCAATACAGCAATGAAACTAACTTAAGAAATGGATACTATTTCCTTCTATTTGGAATAGTATAGTAAAATTTGGATGAAAACTTGATGAAAACTTTTCAAATTTTACTATAAAACTAAAAGAGAAAGTGTTAAAGCAACAGCTACTTACTGGTAAAGGTATTAAACAAGTTAAAGAACAGTGGAAAATACTGAACCAAGAAGATATAATAACAACAGACTTGGCACCTGGAATTGATAAGAGGACAGCTGTAAAGCTGTTTCGTTGGGTGACAGAGACTGAGTTTATGGAAACTCCAACTTCTGGAACTCTTGTGGATTAAAAATATTGAAAGAGCCGAGTGGAACAGCTTGGAATTGTTTTGAGAACAAGTGAAGCAGTTTCTTGGCTTGCTGGATATTTGGATATTGAGGGGCTGGGGAATATGGTGGGCCTTTTGGATTACAAATACCTTTCTGGATTATAAATACTGACAGAAAATAAGGATATAATTGTTTCCTTTTTTTCCCCTACTCTTTCAATAGACTGACTTTATGGATTATAAAACAACCGGCCTTGAAGAAATACTCTGTGACTGGGTGAACTGGACTTTTGTGTTTTCTCTTTGGAATTTTAGGTCCTTGGACCATTGGGGCATTGTGGCTAGGGGAGGCTATATGGGATTATTGTCTTTTCTATATCTTAGAGATTTGATATTAGAGGTTAAGGCAAATGAGTACGGTTAGATAACAAGAACAGAGAAAAGAGGAAATGACAAGTGTACCGAGCCTAACTAGAACAGGCAAGAAAGCATCTTCCACACCACCAACATTGGCTGCTTCAAGTCCATCTAACCAAAGAACAGTAGCCACTATGAAACAAGAAAAAATGATTACATTCCAAAAAGGCATACAAATGGTGCTCCAATCTATTCAGGAGGCCATGGCAAAGTGTCACAATGAGATGAAAAATGATTTGGTAGAAATGAAGGAACAGATCTACAATATGGATGAGGAACTAGGGAATTTTCAGCAAATGATAAAAAAAATGAATAAAGGATCCAGAAAATATATGAGAAATCAGAAGAAGCTGAGAAAAAAGTACATGAGATATATCAAAGACTAACACAAGCAAATAAGAACCTGGAAGATACAGTCATAATGTTGGAGATGGAAAAGGCAGCCTACTTTCTAAGATTCCAGAATATCAACGAAAATAAAGAGGAAAGTCTCCCAGGGGTAATAATAGAGTTGTTGGCAAGCACTTTAAAAATTGGAAAACAAGGCTTCTGGTTGTGACGTCATGGTGGCAGCTATCGGGTAAGGGACTCTCCCGACCCGATAACTTTGTTTCAGCGTCTGGCGGCACATTGCGGCTAGCACCCACCAGGGAACAGTGGGGGAAGAAAAGGGGCGCTTCAGAAAGTGAGAGGTGGTGCAGACTTCCCATGCCCCTGAAGATTTCCAGCTTTAGAGAGCCAATGCTGGCAGAAGGCACCACATTAATGGCTGCCCCTGAACCGTGACAGGGCAAATTTTCCAGGAAGAATTAGCATCCAATACAGCGAGTGGAGAGAAGAGCCTGATTTACTATGAGACCTTGCAGGAAAGACTGGTACTTATGATTTTGTGATTTTGCCAAACTTTGGATGTATGGCAGATATTTTTTGAGGCAATTTTTGTAATAGATTCCTCCTTGGAAAGGTGGTGGAGGATGCTGTTTAATACTCCTGGGCTTAGCTGAATGGAGACTGGTGACTTTTAAACTTATTTGTCCCTGACAATTTGGGGGTTATTGGAATCACCCCAGAAGATTTATATAAGACTACGATCAGGACTCCCTTTTCCCTGACCACCTTGTTCTTTTGTCTATCTAGGATTGAGGATTTGCCATTTTTACTGTGCTCCCTCCCTTTACTCCGCGAAGCTGTCGCTTTATAATGAGAAGTAATTGCTGGCTTGGATATGCTAAAGTGAACCATGATTGCCATCTGGTGGAACTTTTTTGGAACTGCACTTTGGTGTTTTTTCCCTCTTTTCTTCCCTTTTCTTTCTTTTTATTTATTTTGTTTTTCTTCCTCTTTTTTCTCTTTCTTTCCTTTCCTTTCTTTTTTCCATCTCTTTATCTCTCTTTCTAGATACCACTGGCCTAGCTGGTTTAGATTGTATTTATGTTTCCATCTGTTACAACTCTCTCTCCAATTTGTCCTCCCTTTAGGATACTTTGTATGAACTTATTGCACTAATTGATTGATTATATTCAGAATTAAATCTTTAATACTTAAATAATTATTGAATACTGGAATTAATTTGTTATATGATTATGATTAACTAGGGGAATTAATTACTGCAATTAGATATAGATATTTGAGAAAGAGTTCTGTTTATAATTTTTTGGTTAGTAGTGTTAACTACTCATAACTAGATATAGTAGTTTTTGGATTAGATTGATTAATTGCTGATTATTAACCGAGTTATTGGTGATTTATACTTATACGTGAATGGCTACCATAACAACTATCACTAAGAAGAAACATCTCCCGGCCTTGACTGCATCTCCTGCAACAACTCCTCAGCTAACACGAAAATCTTTGGAAGACATGTCTTTAACCGGGAAATCAACTAGCTCTTCACAGAGTATCCGTCATATTTTGCAGAATATTCAAGACACAATAATTAGAAATCAAGAGTGGACCTCCAAAGGGTTTGATGATCTGTGGGGAGTTTGAGAAAGGAGATCAAGCAGATCCACTCAAAATTTGAAGAGGTTCAAGCCACTCTTAATAAACACGAAGAACAGATTACGTCGACAGAAGCAAAAGCGGAGAAAGTTGAGTGAAGAGTAGACAGATTGGAACATCAACAAGATTTTGTAAATAAAAAACTTGAGGAAGAAGTGATTCGTCTGGATATCGATCAATCTGCTTTCTACCTCAGGTTCCAGAACATCACTGAAGATAAAGATGAACAACTAGAAGTGGTTGTAGGAGAAATAGTGACAAGCCTTATGAGGAGAGATGGAAAAGAAGTTATGAGAAGTATTGATGAGACCTAGGTATGCTCGTTGTAATAACTTGCCCCGAGAAGTCCATGTCAGGCTGATCATTCCGAGAGGAGATTTTTCAAAAAGCGTGAGACCAAACAATTACCTTCAAAGTTTACCAAGTGGAGATTCTGCGCCAGGTGTCGAGATGGGTGAGAGAAATCAGATGGAATTATGATTTTCTGACTGCAGAATTAAGGAATCTTGGTGGTTGATACCGGTGGTTGATACCTGAAGGTTTGGTGATGACGTGGCAAGATCAATGTATACGGCTCAAGAATCTACAGGAGGCACGTGATTTTTACGATGCACAATTTTCCTCTAGTGACCAGGAGAGTGGGAGTGAACCTGAATCTAAAGCACAGATGCAAGATACAACGGGAGAAGAGGGAACCCACTGGGAAGAAGGATAGGGTGAAAGACATGGAAAGCTCGGGATCCCAAATTGAAACTCGCCAGACATGGAAAATGAAAGATACAAACAAATAGAAACTTAGGATTTGAAACATGAATCCTTTCTTTTAATATCAACAGTTTAAATGGGCCAAGAAAGAGGAAAAAGATTTGGGCTAAACTACAGAAGATGAATTTGTCTCCTGAGAAACCTATATGCTGGTCAAGAAGCAACAGTGAGAACTGGACACGGAATCACTGATTGGTTCA